>JBDJHY010877996.1:0-14919 GCA_039654485.1 Withania somnifera
ATATCATGTTATTATGTACTTGACTTGTAAACCAACATATTTCACTATCAGGAGTTTGGTATGTTCCACTTGCTAATTATAGGTGATTCCTCATCTACAAGGGACACAGTGTCCACCCCAAATTTTAGTCGTAATGGCAACTACCTTCCTAACCCGGTAGGTCAGCCTAATTCGCAGATACATAGACTAAAACAGTTTATAAAATAGAAAGTAAGTACACAAATATAAATAATTAATGTGGAAGTCTTTACTAATCCTAAAACCAGGTAATCACTATTTCAAAATCCGCTAAAAAGGGATCTATAAAAGATTCAAGTCTCCCATTCCTAAGAAGTAAAGATACAAGAAATAAAATATGAAGGACAACCGACAACTGCTGAATGAATGGGCATCTACCTCGAAATGTATTGAATATAGCTAGTATTTGTGAGGATAGACGGTCACTGAATCCTATCCTCCAAACTGCACAATAGTGCAGAAAAGCAAGAGTGAGTACAAACCATGGTACTCAGCACTGTCCTTGGCTGATCTAAGCATAAAGAATTAGTAATTACTCCTAAGATCTGATCACCCTCTGATACTACAACCTACAAACAATTATATACAAAATCCCAAAAAAAAAATAGGACAAATAGACTAAGTAAATTTAAATAACTCTCTCAAGTACAACAATCACAACCTTAGCTATAACAGAAATCGGCTAGAATAGGTTATACCTCACATATCAAGTAATTTAACGTCAAGCCAGGAAACGAGCACTCTAGAATAATCACAGGTATCAAAAAAGTACAAATTATTGAGTGAACAGACATTCCAAATAGGATATGAGTGATCCAAATACTATGCAATGCAAAGATAAACGTGATATATATCTATCCTAAAGTACACATCCGTTGTCCAGACCGCTCAGTTGGAACCCATGGGAGAGTCACATGGTCCATGTACAACTATGGCCGAGACCGTCACAGACAATTTTAAAGTATCATTTCTTTTTCAATATTATATAAATATACCCACTGCCAAGACCGTCACAATCAAGATTCAAATCAATGTGTTACTGTAATAATACCTACTACCGTCACAATCAGGTTTTCCAATATCAATTATTTCATTGATAAAGTGAGCCAAATCATTTCCATACTCAAATATCAAAAATTTCACATAATAGAGATGTCATGAAAATATGATGCACAATCATAACCAACTACAAGGAAATCAAGTCAATAAGGCAAGTAATCATCAATTCACCGATATATTTCATCAATAATGAATTTCAACAAAGTAAGTTATCACATATTAAATTTCATTATTATTTTAGTCTAATAAGTCACCCAACTTATGGCTTTCCAACTAATTCACAAAATAGAGTAAGGTCACGAACCACTAAAGTCTTATCAACAATTAATTCCCTTATTTGACCTAACATATGCAACCACAATAAACACCAAAATAAAATCATATTTCTCTAATTACACACAAGCTAGCAAGTAATCACTAATGCCATATATAAAGATCAAATAACCTCAACTTGCCCAAAAAATGGAGAAATCTCTCATCCGTGAGCTTTTCCTTTTCTTTAAGCATCCAAATGAGCGTAAACTACATATTATACCAGAAAAATACAATATACACTAATTAACACCCAACCTTCGATAATTTAAAGTTTATTAAAAAATTAACCCCGGGCCCACGACGTTAAGATTGAAACTTGATTGTAAAATAATGTTACCCATCACTAGAGGATGTTAAATATTAAGTTTCATAAAAAAACCATTCCATTTTATAGTCAAATTATCAAGTTTTCATTATTTTTGAATTTATCTTTTAACTCACAATTTTGGGGTTCAAAACCATGAAATTTTGGTGACAAATCATGTTTAAATGACGGGGAATTGATGAAATAGTGATTAGAAAACTTACCCAATGATTATCTTTGAAAACTTAGTTCAATCTCTGTCAAAAAAGGGTTTTAGAGATGTATTTTCATGAAGAAGGCAAGAATGATCTATTTTAAAAAGGTTCCCCACCATGCACGCAGGGTACCGTGACGTAGTCCCTCGGCGCAATCACCTTTAGGGTCATTACAACTTCAACCATTAAAAACCATATTCATCCTCGAACATAGGAAAGAATAAATAGATGAATGGTCAAATAACAGAGCTACTGGCTACGCATCTCTGAATTGATATGGCAAGTAGTATTCTTGATTGGCCTGTTCCTCTGTTGCAGCTTCACTGAAGGTATCTCTTCGGTCTGAAGCTATTAGACCAATCTATCAAGAATAGAAACCGGATCCTGCTCAAATGAAAAGTCTAGGTCCAAACACAAAGCATCCCAATGAAAACGTAAGACTCATCGAGCGTGTACCTCCGAAGCATAGAGACATTAAATACTGGGTACACCACAGACAAACCATGTGGCAAGGATAACTTATAAGCCACCTCTCCCCTCCGCTCTAAAATCTCAAAAGGATCAATGAAGCACAGACTCAACTTCCTTTTCTTCCTAAATCTCATCACACCTTCAAGAGTGACACCTTCAACCACACTCTATCACCTTCCATGAACTCCAATGATCTAACCCTTTAATCCGTCATAGCTTTTCCACCTATCTGGACAGAAAATAGTGGGGTCTAAATTAGTCTAACTCTATTCATGAAATCTTGCACTAAACATGTCCTCCAAGGACTCTTCTCTGAAGTCTTGAACTATCCAATTGGAAAGCTATACCTCATATCATACAATGCCTCAAAAGGTTCCATCTGAGTGCACGAATGATAACTGTTCTTATAGGAAAACTCCACAAGCTGTAGGAATTAGTCCTAACGACCACCAAAATCAATAACATAAGCTTGTAACATTTCCTTTAACACCTGAATGGTGCACTCAGACTTTCCATCAGTATAAGGATGAAATGTTGTGCTCATATCAAGCTTAGTATCCATTTCTCACTTCATAGTACCCCAAAAACGTGAAGTGAATAAAGTACCTCAATCGAGTACAATAGATTAGGAACCTCATAAACTGAATAAAGTACCTTATAGATTGTAGAAAACTCATAAGCATTGTACCTCACGTTCATCGATGAAATACACATACTTAGTCAAACAATCAACAATGACCCAAATAGAATCATAACCACCCGAAGTAGTAGGAAACCCAATAATAAAATCCATGGCTACACGCTCCCACATCCATTGGGGGATAGGCATCCATCGAGACACATCTCTTGGCCTATGTTGCTCAACCTTCACCTACTAATAGCTCAAGAACCTAGAACCAAAGTCCAAAATTTCCTTCCTCATACCACACACCAGTAATGTTGTCTCAAGTCATGATATATCTTCGTCGCCCTGGGGTGAATGGAATACCTAAAATTATGAGCCTCTTGCAAGATCAACTTGACCAAGTCACCATATCTTAAGGACATAGATCTAATCCCTAATCCTTAGATCCCCTTCATAATCAAGAAAGGTTTACTTGTCCTCACCCTACAACACCTTATCACGAATGTCCCTCAACTTAGTATCATCAAACTGAGCCGCCCGAATTTTCTCCATCAACAAAGAGTAGCCTCCATACAAGTAAGGACCCACAATCCTCATAAATCTATAATATCACTAGGTCATTAGGTGGACTCTGATATCTATCCAAAGGCCACTCCTCAACTCCAATAGAAGACAAACTACCCACTAGAGGTTCCTACAAGGGAATATTCCACCACGTTGGACTTTCCAGGGTGATATAAAATAGTGATGTCATAGTCCTTCAGCAACTCTAGAAAATAGTGTTGCCTCAAATAAAGATCCGTTTGGATGAAAATATATTGAAGACTGTTGTAACCGATGACCACCTAAAAATAAACCCCATACAGGTAATGTCTCTACAACTTCAACAAAAATACCACCACAGCTAACTCAAATCATGAGTAGGGTAGTTCCTTTCATGCTCTGCCAACTACCTTGAAAAATAGGCCACCATCCTACCTTTCTGCATTAGTACTCCACCAAAACCACTCTAGAAGCATCAAAATATACGGTGAAGCCTTTACCCTCCACGGGAAAGGTAAGAATAGTAGCAGAAGCTAATAAAGAGTTGTGATTTTGAAGCTTTCCTTACACTCATTTGACCACTAAAATGCCATATTCTTCTGGGTTGAGTTGGTCAACAGAGCTGTAATCAATGACCAAACTTACATGAATCTCCTATAATACCCAACTAGCCCAACAAAAATCTGAATCTCAGTCGTCAAAGTAGGTCTTACCTAATTACGCACTGTTAAAATCTTGGATGAATCAGCCATAATACCCTCCTTGGACGCCACATGCCCAAAGAATGTCACAAAACTCACACTTTTAGAACTTAGCATACAATTTATTATCCAGCAACCTCTAAAGTACAATCCTCAAATATTGAACATGATCTTCCTCGGTCTTAAAATAAACCATGATATCATCAATGAACATATTCACAAAAAAATTTGTAAACAATCGAAATAACCAGTCATCAACTCTATGAATGCGGCTGGGGAATTAGTAATCCCGAAAGAGATTACCAAAAACATATAGTGGCCATATCTAGCATGAAATGTCATCTTCAGAATATCTAAAGGCCTAATCCTCAACTGATGGTACACAGCCCTCAAATAAATCTTAGAAAAGATAGTGGAACTCTAAAGATAATCAATCAAATCATCAATTCGAGGCAAGCGATACTTATTCTTCACGGTCACCTTGTTCAACTATCTATAGTTAGTACACATATGCATAGAACTATTCTTTTTCTTCATAAAAAATACTGACACACCCTAGGTGATATGCTAGGATGAATGAAACCCTTATAAAAAAGTCCTGCAACTGATCCTTCAACTCTTTCAACTTAGCAGGAACCATACGGTAAGGAGGAATAGAATGGGCTTAGTGTCTAACTCCAAATCAATGCCAAAATAAATATCTCTATCAGAAGAAACACCTGGAAAATTAGTCGGGAACACATCATCAAACTCCCTAACAACAAAAAATGACTCTTAGGAAGGGTAATCAGCATTAATATCACGCAAAAAGGATAAATAAGAAAAACACCCCTTCTTTACCAACTTCCGAGACTGAAGGATTAATATAATTCAATGAGGATATGATCAACCCATACCCTTCAACTCTACCCATGGGATACCAGGCATGCATAAGTTCATAGTCTTGGCATTGCGATCTAAAACAACATAATATGGCGCAAGAGAATCCATACCCTGAATAACATCAAAATCTACCATGTACAGAATGATAAAATCTACCCAAGTATCATAACTCGACAAGACTACAAGACATGATCACCAAGTACGATCCTCCACTAAGGACTCACCCATACGTGTGAACACACAAAGAGATATAACCAATGCATAATATAGCATGTCAAAACTAGTGGCAAAGTAGGTAGATACATATGAATGGATAGACCCTAGATCAAATAGAACATAAGTAGGCCTGTGACAACTGGGATGATACTTGTGACACAACTTCAAAAGACTCAACTTATGGTCTCCCAGACAAAGTATAACACTGCTCGTCCACCTTTGGTCTTAAATGAAGAATAACCTTGAAATCTACCTGTCTATTGTGCACCTTTACTAAGTTGAATACCTCTCCCCCTTATCACAACCCCTCTACCCCTAGATAGAGGCACCGATGCTCTAACTGGAACTTGGAAAGATTATGGAGCATCTCTCAAGAGAACATGAGGGCATTGTATCATTAAATGGCTTGTATCGCCACAAAAGTAATAAGATCTAAGATCTGAAGGTTCCTAAGACAAACTCTGAGAACTTGAGTAGCCACCCCAGCTCGAAAACCTCTAATAAGAACCACTAGAACTCATTGTTGGACTAAATACACTCTGAAAGCCCCTGAAGAGCACCAAAAATGGCACTCGATAGTAGGAAGGACCACTATGCTAAAATGATCCCCTACCCCCAGATGAGGCACCAAAAACTAACTAGAAGGACAGGACTCTTTCCCCCACTATCACTAAACTAAACTCTATACAGCTTCTTAAAACATCTAGCTTCCTCTATCACGCTCTGTAGTGTAGCTCCCTCCATCTGAGAGATATTAAATACATGACTCTAGAGAGGAGAAATAAACCCCCTCATGAACCTATCTATCTTGTCTTGTTCATCTAGTAAGATAGCCAAAGCATGTCCATACAACTCATAGAAGTGCAATACATACTCTTCAATTTTCATGCCCTCCTATCTCAGCTTGTCAAACTATCTGCACAACCTGTCCCTCACACTATAGGATATATGCCTATCCACAAATGCCCAACATGGGTCATGGATATGATCCAGCTGTTTTGGAGTCAATATAAGATCGCCAACATTATTAGGCTATCTCTCAAAGCTGTAAAAGTGTATAATCTACTCTATGTGTCTTTAATAACCCGACATGTTGTACCAACTCATGGAAAATAGTAAGAAACTCAAATGGATCCTTGTTCTTCCCACCCTAAAATTGAAGTAGGTCCATCTTCTTGAACCTCTCGTACAGCCGTTGATGCTTGTCCGATATCTCAGCAGCAATTGTCCTTGTAACTCTAACCCCCAGAATCAAAAGCTCATGAACCTAATATGTGATAGGCGGCTACACCACTTGACCCTAAACTATGGGAAGCTGTACCACTGGAATATAAACCTTAGGTGGCTAACCCACCTAAACTATAAGTACTGTTGACTGGCCCATATGACCACGAATCTCATGACGGCATACTGCCTCATCTATGGTCTATAATCCCTGGGATGTACCATCCTGTGTCATGCTCTCAGGTAGCATAAGAACCCTAAGTAAGGTATCCTATAATAAAGGTTTTGCAACATACTCTGGAGGAACCTGCTCTTCAACCCTATCTATCTCTGGCTCAGGTGACACTGCCCTAGTTTATCTCCTAGATGGAGTTGTTCATCTAGCTCTACCTCGGTCCCTGCCTCTACCACTAGTATCTAGCTCAGTCACATGTTGATCATCTCCATAAATTGTGGATCTAGTCCTTATTATCTATCAATGGAAACATGCAAGGACTCAACACTCGAATACAACCACGCTAAATAAGAATAAAAAAATGAAGAGAAGTTTTTCTTAAAGTTTTGTAGCCTCTCGAGGATAACTAATGGATGTATCCACACTGATCCGCAAGACTCAAATAAATTTGGCTTATGTACAGGTAGACCTACAAACCTAGGGTTCTGATATAAACTTTTCACGCCCCAAAATTTAGATGGCACCTAGCATCCCAACCCCATAGGTCACCTAACTTGGGGTTACTTAAAAGTAAGCACACAACTAGAAATAGTTAAAGAGAAAGTCTTTCCTAAACCCAAAACTAGGTATTCAATGATTCACAAGTCCCTACAAAGGAATTTATACAATATTTTAAGTCTCTCAACACTAAGAAGTACAGATAAATGAAAAAAGATAAAGATCACCTGACAACTGTTGAATGGATAGGAAACTACCTCAAAATGTCTCGAATACAACCTGGATGTGTGAGGATAGAAGGTCACTAAATCCTGGGATCTAAACTTGTACAAGAGTGAAGAAAAGCAAGAGTGGATACAAACCACAATGTTCAGCAGTGTCCTTGGCTGATCTAAGCATAAAGAGTTTGTAATTACTCCTAAAATTCGACAACCCTCCGATACTACATAGCTACAAACAGTTATATACATCATCTAAACTAACAAAAGAGAACAAATAGCACATGTAAATCTAAATAACTCTCTCAAGTACAACTATCACCAACTCAAATACAACATAAATCAGCTAGAACATGTTATACTAGGTAACAAGCAGGATAGAATCATCACAAGTATCAAACAAGTACAAATAATTAAGCGGAAAGTTATTATGATATGAGTCAATAAAATTCTATGCAATAAACATATAAGCATGATACATGTCTGTCCTAAAATACACATCCTCTGCCTAGACCATCACAGTCGAAACCCATGAGAAAATCACAAAGTCCATGCACACCAGCTGCCGAGATTGTAACTTTCAATTTTAAAATATTTTTTTCTCAATAATATATAAATATACCTGCTTCTAAGACCATCACAGTTACAATTCCATTAAATATGTTACCTTAATAATAGTTACTACCGAGACCATCACAGTCGGGTTTCCCACTATCAGTTTTTTTCCATGATAAAGTAGGCCAATTTATTTCAAAATTTAAATATAAATAATTTCACATAATAGATGTACTACGAAAATATGATGCACAATTAAAACCAAATACAAGAGAATCAACTCAACAAGCAAGTAATCATTAATTCACCATATATTTCATCAATAATGTATTTCAGTCTAACTAGTTTCACCCATATATCACGTATTAAAGTTTGTAATTATTTTAGTATGACAAGTTTCACCCAACTTATGGCATTTCAACTAATTCACAAAATAGAGTAAAGTCATGAATCACCAAAGTCTTATCAACAATTAATTCCCTTATTTGACCTAACATGTATTAGCACAATCAACACCAAAGTAAAATTATATTACCCCAATTACACACAAGCTATCAAATAATCACTAATGCCAAATACAAAGATCAAATAATCTCAACTTTCCTTGAAAATGGAGAAATATCTCACTTGTGAGCTTTTCTTTCCTTTAATATTTTGAGTGAGTGTCATCTAGTTATCATACAAGAATACAAGACAATATGCATTAATAAAAACACCAAAACTTCAATAATTCATGGTTTATTCAAAACTAACCCTGGTCTCACGATTTTAAAATCAAAACTTGATCATATAATAATGTTTTTCGTCATTAGAGGATGCTAAATATTTAGATTCATGGAAAAACCATTCTATTTTATAGCCAAATTCTAGAATTTTCATTATCCAAATTATCTTTTAACCCATTGTTTTGGGGTTTAAAACTATGAAATCTTGGTAACAAATCATGTTAAAATTATAGAGAATTGATGCAAAAGTAATTATAAAACTTACCAATTGATTATCTTTGAAAACTTTGTTCAATCTTCATCAAAATAGGGTTTTAAAGATGCTTTTTCATGAAGAAGTGAGCAAAAGACGTGAATGATCTGTTTAAGAAGGTTACTACCAGGCGCACATTGTACTGCGATCGCAGTCCCATGGTACGATTGTGCCTATGAAAAATTTTAAGGACCACCATAATTGCGGTCTAGAGATGCGATCGTAGTCCTGAGCAATCTGGGACCTCAGTATGATCACTTTCACTTGGAGAGATTATGTCCCTTTACGGATTTGTGGACATCTATGATTATGATAGGAGGCACAATCGTGGTAATACTATTGACAGCAAACCCTATGCAAACATACTGTCTATGCATCTAGACCTAAATTCGATATTCCAGACTCAGTGAAACTATCAAAATATGTGTATGAGGTCTACTTTAATCAATATCTGCTAAGGTTCCAATTTACCAAAAACCACTAAAAGGTAAATATTCTATCAAGACTTGCGGAGAGTAAAAGAACCCTCATTGTAGACCAAATTCCACCTCCTAAACCAATGAAATCATGGAATGTAATGGCCCTTGTGGACTTTATGATAAATATGTAATATTTTGCATTCTAGAACATTTCAATAGTTGTCCCAAGTCATTATAACTTCCTAGGACTGGTAGTTCAGATCTCTGGCGGCTCGAGTGAGAAATATCTCAAATTACTTACTTTAGAGATAAAAACTAAGTACTCATTGACCAGAGTCAACTTTCCTTAGATACGAGCTCAGAATTAAATTTTGACAGTTCCATTAGCTCCGAAATGCCAAAGAAAGTCAAGTTAGACCTTAAATTAGTGTTTTGGAGTCTCTATTTACAATTTATTACCATTTGTAGAATTTAGTTAAGTTTAAGGCCTAAAGTGGAGCTAGGGTGATGTGTTGGTATTCAGAGTGTTGGATCTAAATTTTGATACTTCTATCAGCTCTAGAATGGTAAATTTAGGCTCGTAAGAGTGTTGGTGTTTCTGTTAGTATGCCCGGTGTAATTTTGAGTACCTTAGTGGAGTAGTGCCTTTTTGGCTATTCTTGGTTTGAGGGGTCATTTTGCTTTAACGACCTCAGATGTCTGTTTCAATGGTTCCATTAGATCTGGAATGTCGTTTTCATTTTATTTACATATTTGGTTTATTGAAACTGGACTCGGAAAACTCATTCTAGGCCCCTCAGAGTTCTTTATTTAAGCTAGTGTGAAATCGTAAGCACAGACCGCCCTTGCGAAGGGGGGGTTGCACCTGGAAAGATCACCCCAGTGGATCTCACCCCTGCGACCAAAGGACTCCCAAGTGACATTCACCCCTGCACCCCAAATTTTTGCCCTAGCGAGTTTAGCAGTAACTACAACCCCTTTAGTCATTCTGTTTAGAAAAAACAAAAATCAACTTATCTCCCAAATTCCAAGGTATAAATCTATGTAAAACCCTTGATAAATCTATGGAAAACCCTTGATAAATCTTAAAGATAAATTTCCCAAAATGCTCCTTGCATTGTTTCTACTTTTGTTAAGTTCTTCTTCTCTTTTAATTCGTGAAATTCTTGGGCTCCTCCATTAATGAACCACAATTGATGAAGTTTATAAAACTATTCCATAATATGAATATTACTAAGTAATTCTTCATTCTCCTAGTATTATTTTTCTTCTTGTATCTCTAATACACCGAAATTCCAATGTTGAATTCATGAAAATCGCATCTTTGACCCCGTTATAGTCAAATTTTTGCGGATGCTTTGAAGCCCTTTCCGTACTCAAACTGGTTTTAATTTTGGGTCATGAATTCTTGCAAATATTGGGAACCCTGTAGCAAAGTTTATTTTCAATTTTGGTGAGCCGACCCTGCGAGTCTATTTTAGGCCCGATTTTTAGCCAAGTTCGAAACTTAGCATTAGTCATACCATTAGACTTGTATTACTATATAGAATACTTTAATTCAAGCTTTATATTATTTGGAGCTCATTTGATATTAGTTAGAGTAAGATACGTGAATTTATAGCGCTTTATCGTTGAAAGACAGGTAGGCTCCGTGGGCCTACCTTTGGGCTTATAGATTTAATAATTGTACTAAATAGCGTCTGTGGGTTGGGTAGCTAGGTGGATATAGTGATCCTGTACCGTTCCTTCATCCATTGCATGTTGATATTTATATTTTGGAATCCGATTTATATAGTGCCTGTGACTTGGAGGTTGGCTAGAGATACTTGTGCATGGAATAGGAAATTATTATTATATGATCATATGTTATATATACTTGTTGATATGTTGTGCATTCATGACAGGAGAGGTTGGTCCTATGGCTCCGATGAGAGTGCATTGGGGTTGGGTTAATATCACCACCTAAGTATTGTGCCAGGATGGTTAGCGAATGATTTTGGTAATAAAGATGGATAATGACATAAACTAATAAATTGTAATATACTAATAATAATATAAGTATTAATCTTTTAACCATTTTAGACTCGGTGTTGTATCAAGCACCTGGTAATACTATTTAGTCCAGGCTTTACATCCTGGTACGGGAAAATATCATTTGACTAATTAATGTTGGGACTTGAAATCGGTTTTCTTCAGCAATGAGTATAGCCACTGGCACTTGAGCCTTCATAGTACGGCAGTGAGTAAAGCTTTTTGACACTTACAACATTGACAGTTATGAATACATTGATGATACAGTTCCATGACGATATTGGTGATACAGTATATTAAGGCATTGTACGCCCTGACTTGTCGTGTTCGACTTGAAGAGACTATTGATATTAGGTACGAGATGCCTGACTTTGAGACCCTTGTGGCTCTGTGATTTTGGATGTGAGGTCATGATGACATTAGAGATTGTACGTGGTGAGAATACCTCCATGGACCTATCCTCCAAGCTTCGGTTGACACGGAGGTGGGGTGTAAGGTAGAAGGGGAGATATACCAAGAATATTAAGGGTATCCTTCCATGGGTTCTACCTGTTGCACCTATGACTATCGAAGGAGAAACGTACATGGGACTGGATATTTTATGTGTTTATATTTACTTTTCTTCACTTGTTTTCTTTAGTGTACCCTGGCTGAGATGTAAGTCCTACGATGACCGTGACTTCTATGTTTAGCTTATTTATTATATTGTTTCTTTACTGTGTAGCTAAGGTAGTGTATTTTTTAGGCTTGTTGCTTATATGGGTTATTGTGTGTGGTACTCACTTATCAGTTTTTCATTATACTTGAGGTTACCGGTATACCGTCCATGTTCTTCTCCTATCTTTTTTTAACTCCTGTTTATTGTATTATTATTCACATATACTATTGCAAGGATTCCAGGTATGTTTTCCTTCATAGCCTGAGATCCTGTTATGTGATTAGATAGCAATACATGTCTACTTATGCTTGATTCTTAATTGAATAGTTAGCTTCCCTTGTTTTACTATTTTCTTCTGAGACCCCTTTATTGTATTTCGTTATTTACTGCTTTTATTATTATTATGTGCCTAGTGTGCCTTGAAACCTACTGGGTACGGGTTGCTTCGGCAACTTATACTCATACAACCCTTTTACATGACAGATTCGAATATAGGATCCGAACTGTGACTATAGCCAGTTGTTCGTGCAGATTTCATTTACTTTAGAGATTCAGGTTGAGCTTAGTGTCCAACTTTACCTGGTTCTCTTCGACATTAGCTTTTATAATTTATCTCCATGTATTTTGGAGACATAGTTGTATTAGACATTTTGGATTTGTTGTTTCTGTACTTAGTGGTTCGTTTGACACTGATATCGGGTTTTAGGCACTTATTTTGGCTTTATTTACTTCCGCTTATTTCCCTTATACATTGTTATTTTGAAGATCTGCATTCTTCTATTGATATGGTAGTTCTCCGCTTCGGCTACTAACTACAGGGGGTTGGTTCTCCTATTGGTAGTATTCTAGGTGCCATCATGATCTGTGAAATTAGGTCGTGACACCGAATTTCTGATCTGGGCACTCTAAGTCGAAATGGTGACAAAAGTCAATCATTTCACTTTAAACATCAACTTTAGCCAGTCTAAATGTTCAAACACATTGCATAAGTTCTAAAACTATAAACGAAGGTGTAACTAGACTAAACTCGACATTTCGACGCTACTGGAACTAACTGATTTCTGATATGAGGTCTCAAACTCTGCATGGCCCTTATAGTTCCTTATTTTGAACTTAAAGCCTTATAATTCAAAATTCTAAACTCTTACACTCAACTCATCCCCTTTCCAATCCAACTATGAAAACACACTTAGTTTAGTCTAACTAAGCTAATTCATTACAACAGACTCATGGTTGCTTCTAGATTATATTATCATTTTTTTATTTTGGTTCAGAGTTGACTGGAAATCTTTCTCAACAACTCTTCAGACTAAATTTTAAAAATAGAGGTTTTCAGACAATAGGTTTAATGTTCAGCTTAGTCCATTTTTGGGTTCATTATTAGTTGACATTATTTTATTTATACTATGACATGACTTCATATGCTTTCGCACAATTTAGATGTTTATATTTCATGATTCATAAAGCATGCATGAACTATGAATCAGCTTAAGGTCACACTGAATATTGCGTTTTAGTCAGAGGGTAGCCTCGGGCATAACAACAGTGCAAGAGAGTATACAGTCAGTACTATAGGATGTAGTGAGTATGTGAGATATGCATATAAATTTAAAGCAAAAGTTGATCATATATAATGCAAAGCATATTTGAATGACTGGGGGTGGGGGGAGAGCATTTATCAATGCATAAGTAAAACAAATGAAATGTAGATTCTTTTTTTGCAATGAACTAAAAGACATCTAAACGATAAGGTTGTACTATCAGAAATACTTCTAAATAAGAAAATTAATGTTGGGACTAATTTTAAAGTTTAAAGTGAAAAAATTATAAATAATCTATCATATAACATACTCTAAAATATGAGCATAAAACATTTTAGCATGCATGAACTGAAACTAAAAATTCACAAACTGAGTAGATCATGTAAAGACTAAGGTAATATGACTCAAAATTTTTATGAGAAATCAAATGATAATATGTAGCATGTAATAAGTCATAAAAACATTTAAGTCCGTGTTAAAACTAGTGAGCCATGTAAACTATAAAAATGTTTTAGTACTAAGAACAATTAATTCCAAAAGATTCTCTTAATTGACATAAACCTTGTGAGTAAATATGGAGTCTAATGTACAATACTAGTTTGGAGGATGTCCTAAACCAAGCCAAAATTATAGAACTTTATTGTTTGGATCCAATAAATTGATTCATAAAAAACTAAATAAACTTATACTGGCACATTGTTCTAGAATACTATATGACCCTAATACTGATGGGTGAGAGGCCTATATCTTCTCAGTACTCAATACTACTCCCAAAATTGAATGCTATTTGCTCATAATATACTGAAATGATCAAGATCATTGGTGGTAATCTCATGTCATAGCTAATCATCAATAACTAGACATGAACTAGTAAAGTAATATTTTTATCTGAAATTTAAAGATTATACTAGTCATGCTTTAAAATATTTTAAGTCTGCAATCAAAAGATCATAATATACATATAATAAGTTATACTGAAGCAAGGATAATTTCTGTAAAATCAAGTATAATTCTTGAAATAAGGTACTGGTTGGTTTCATATCATGAAGCATTATGCATAGTCTGAGAATTCTGAAATGCCTATGGTTATGTCATGGAAAAATAAATTTAGTCATGAAAACATGAATCATAGGCATAAATCATCATGAGGAATACACACATTTGGGCTTGCAAAATACACACAATTGAAGCCCAATAAGGACCTAAAACAGGCTGCAATGAAGAAGTCCAAGAAGGGATTAAAATCAGCCCAAAACAAGCCCAAGTGGAAGAT
>JBDJHY010878105.1:0-14918 GCA_039654485.1 Withania somnifera
ATCCTTATCTTCCTTGACTCTCATTTATTGGTTATATTTTCACATATATTGTTAGAAGGACACCGAATTATTCTGATTCGGTATAGGTGGTCCTGTTATGTGATTTTCTAATAGCATATGATTATATGGCATTGATTCATTCTCGAACTGCTAGTTTCCTGATATGTCCTATTTGCTTCCATAACTATTTTTCTTGTTATTCTGCTATTTACTGCAGTTAGTTTTGTTATGTGCTCAGTGGACCTCGAAACCTACTGAGTACAGGTTTCTTCGACGGCTTGTACTCATACTACACTTGCACTTGTGTATATCCGAGTACAGGTCCCCGTGCGTGATTTCAGATCGCTGATCGTTCGTTCCTCTTCAGATTCAGAGTTTCAGGGTGAGCTTGGCATGCAGCTGGATCCTGTTTCTCTTCAGATTTATATTTTTGTTATCTACATTGTATTTCGGAGACTTATGGATATTGTATAATTTCCCTCTTTGTTGGTCTATATTAGTGGTTCGTTTGACATTGACATTGGGTCTTGGGAGGTTTTTCGTGTATTATTTATTTCTTTACCATTTCTTTTCATGTTATTCCGCATGAATTGTAGTAGTCCTCCACTTCGGCTACGTACTACGGGGTTTGGTTCTCCTACTGGAGGCATAGTAGGTGCCATCATGATTCAAAAAATCGGGTCGTGACAGTGATATATTTTTTAGGGGAGGTATCTTATTACTCATGGATACGCTACACCCATTGTTATGTTGACTTCATTAGAGGCAAAGGCGAAGATCTCAGTTTTGATTTTACATCATTGTTATCTAGTTTTTCTTTCATTTGATGTAATTTTTGTTGCTCTTTTGTATTAGTAATCCTTGGGATTTCCTGGGTGATTATTGCAACCTATCTATTGATTTTAGTTGCCCTTATGTTTTGATATGGGCTAATACGCCACAGATTGATAGCTAATTTTGTTGCTTTATAACCGAATTCCTTAGTAATGGATTGGGATGCTAGACCCGATTGGGTAGATGACTGAGAGGCTTGAGATTTGTTATAGAACGATGATGTTTGGCTTGGTTTTGTTTCATTAAGGAGGTTTATTAATAGCTGAGTTATTTCGTAGGAAGAAGTGTTGTATTTCCTATTATGGGTAGGTTACCCTTGTTCTCAACACAATTATCAGCACTCATATTAAGATCCCAATCTAGGACATGCCTATTAGATCTTTGGCTACACGGTTAGGTTTCTATTAGCCACCGAGAGTCGTGTTCCAGTACTTACCCTAACATTAGACCTATTTTATATTCATTCATGGCATTAGAATTGATGTTCTAGTCGTTTAGTATTTGCATTGTATTGTAGGGGATGCTTTAAACAACCAACCTGACCACCTATTTGAGCATGCATTGATCCCTTTTGTCAATCTTGAGCCACGTCTTAATTATTTTCCTGTATTCTTCAATTGTTGTACCGGTTACAACTGAGTTTCCTAGGTTTGGGTAGTTTTGTATTTGTGGTCTCGATATGAAGTTTTGGTGAATAGTGTGTCGGTGTGATCTTCCTACAAGTGGATTTTTTCCTTAGTAGTGGATAGGGGGTTTGGTTCATGAGTTAGACTATTTAGTTATATAAGGGTTTATGGTAGATTTTATATTAATCTTGATTAGTGCAATTTTGCATAGTGTTTTAGCTTGGTGGGGTTATGGATGGTGTAATGACCCGCTTGGTCATTTCCTTGCCTTCTTTCTTTTCCTTTACTTAGATCTGTTTGGTAGTTTCCCAAGTCGTTTATAACTTGCTGGGACCAGTATCTGGATGCCCTGGTGACTCATTTTCTCGTTATCTTAGTTTCCATGTTTTCAAGTTTTAGTTTTAAATAGCAAAACTCAAGGGTGAAGTAGTAGTAAACAACCTTAGAATCGAATCCCAACATTTTCGTTAGCTCCGAAATATCAACTTTGATCTAGTGGACCTTAATTTTATGTCCTGGACCTCTTAATTCTAGGTTTCATTATGCCGTAGAGTTTTGTCCTATAACGTTTCGGTTGGTTTGTTGGAAGTTCGGTGTCACAATCTGATTTTACGGATCATGATGGTACCTACTATACCACCAGTAGGAGAACCAGATCCCGTAGTCTGAAGCCAAAGTAGGGGACAACTACATTAATTGTGGAAGAATATCAACAATCATATGAAAATAATAAAGTTTTGCGGAATTAATAAAATGAAACAACCACCCAAAATCTGGTATTAGTGTAAAACGAACCACTAAGTATAGAATCATAAAACTGAAGTAAATATAGTATCAATATATCTCTGAAATACAATGGAGGTCAATAAAACATAATTCTGAAGAAAACTAGGAACAAGATGGATGCCAATATCACCCTGAATCTCCAATAGGAATAGAATTCGAACGAACAATTGTCTGTATATCACGAGCAGAAACCTGTACTCGGATCTGCACAAGTGCAAGTGTACTATGAGTACAAGTCGCCGAAGCAACCCGTACTTAGTAGGCTTTAAGGTCCCAGTGAGCAGATAACAATAATAAATGCAATAAATAACATAATACAAGAAAAAGGGTCATGAAACCAATCAGTACAATACAGGAAAACTAGAAACTCAATCATGAAGAAAGTGTCACATAGACTAATAGTGCTAGCTAGTAGCATAACAGGATAGCAGGCAATGGAAGAGAATGTACCCGGCATCCTTGCAACAATTTATATGAAATATAACAATAATAAAGGGAATCAAGGAAGATAGGATTAGAACATGGTCGGTATACCGCTAACCTCAAGTGAAAGGATAATTGAACGAACAGAAGTAATAAGCATAATTCCCACATAACACGAAGCAACAAGTAATCATTAAGAATAGATAAGCAGTAATATGAATGGTAAAGTAAAGCAATTAAACGTTGACAAGTCTCCCATAAGGAATCGCACCGTACACACCAACATACTCACCCATAGATCCCCCATTCGATCTATGAGTACACTGAAAAAAACAAGTACAGAAAAATAACAAACACATGATCATCATAGAACCTCACATCCCACTTTCAGACCAAAATAAATCACAATCGACACCAAATGCCCCGCAATAGGTTTATCCACCGACATCTAGTGCCTCATACCAGTCATACTGTCAAGAACAACTCGACAAATCAGGCTTACAAACCTGTATATCATATCATATCAGAAATATCCGCTAGTCGTACTCAGCAAGTCAAGGCGTTCAACTCCGAAGTATATATATGTGTAGTGGTATCACCTATGGTCATCAATGATCATTATCATCATGTCTCCACAACCGTCAGTACCATATGTGTCAAAAAGTTGTACTCACTGTCATACGACGACAGTCTCAAATCCCAGCGCTGTACTCACTGCCGAACGGAGTCGGTCTCAAGTCCCAACATTTATTAGTAAAATATATATATATAAGTCCCGGTGCCAGGAGGTGAAGCCTGGATTTTTGTTCTTTATAATTCCATGAAATTCTATCCTCAAATCATTCGCTGTGGATCTTTATCATCAATTTATCCGCTAGCCAACAAGGCTCATCAATCAGAAGGTGATACTACCCAACCCCAATGCACTCTCAAAGGAGCCATAGGCTCAATCTCTCCGTGTCATGAATGCACAGCATATCAGCAACACATAAGTATATCAACATATATATAATAATGAGATATTCACGCCCCATGTCATACATAGGTATCTACAATCAAATGCTAAGCCTCGGCCCCGTACCACTCGGGTGCCAACAAATCAATATCAACAAAGAATGGATGAAAGAATAATACTGGGGTGCTATACGACCTAACTACCCAATCCAAGGATGCTATTTAGTACAATTATTAAAGCTACGTACCCAGAGATAGCCCCACGAAGCCTATCTGTCGTCTGACGACAAAGCGCTGCAATTCCACAAATCGTATTCCGACTGATAATAAACGTGCTCCAAATGATCTGAAACTTACGCCAATGAATTTTATATATTACTACGAGTCTAACGCTGTATCTTATGCTAAGTTCCAGACTAGATTAAAAATTGGGCCTAAAACGGGCTTGTGGGGCCAGCTTGCCGAAACCGCAAACAAACTTCACCAGGGGGTTCCTAATGATGCCAGGAACCTATGCTCCAAATTTGAGTAAAATGCGAACGGGGGAAGAGCTTCAAATCAGCCCTGACAGATTTGACCCAAAAGAGGTTAAAGGCTCAATCTTTATGATTATAATATTGGAATTTTGATGAATTCATGATCTTAGGAGCAATGTATATCCAATTGACGAAGAATTATACGAAAATAATCGAGTTATGGAATGATTTCGTCAACTTCATACATTATGCCATTAATGGAGGAATTCAAGAAAATAAGGAAGAAGAAGAGGAGAAAACTTACCGAAATTTGTGTAGAAATCGATGGAGAACGTTGAGAAAAACTTTCTTGGCCTTGGAATGGTGTTTGAGAAGAGTTTTTGCTTTGGAACGGAGGCTTTATGTATTTTTGGTTGAGTAAAAATGAAAAGGGTTCATGCAGGAATTTATTTATACTGCCAGTCATATACTAAATCGCGATCGCATGGCTCTTGGCCGTGATCGAGTAGACTAAGGAAATTAAGCCTTCGCGATCGCGTGATGTGGGACCGCCATCACGTAGAGTAAAATTCATTTCATCGCGATCGCGTGGATCCATCCGCTATCGCGTAAGGTTAACTGGATTGGCCATCGTGATCGCGTGGAAGTCCACCGCGATTGCGTAGGGATGTATGACCTGCACCAGTTGCAAGTCCAATGCTGCATTATTTTAGATTCTCAACCAGGGGGTTCGGGGATCAAACGTAGTCCAAAGTTGACATTCCAAATATGGAAACAACATTCCTGACTCAACGCAATTGACGAAACTAAAATCTGAGGTCGTTTACTCAAAATGACCCCTCAAACCAAATGGGTCAAAAGAGCATTTTTCCGCCAACACCCCAAAAACATGACGACAAGTCCAGAAATTATATCAACACCTTACTTAGCCTAAAATCATCATTCCAAAGATACTGAAAGTTTCAGAATTTCAACCCGACACTCCAAACATCGAATTACCACTCAGGCTCCACTTTAGGCCATAAACTTAACTAAAATCCACAATTTCGCATAACTTGCAAACGCAACCTCCGAAATATAACTTCAGGTCAATCTTTAATTTTTTTGGTATTCCCGAGCTAACAGAACTATTGGATTTAAATTCTGAGATCGTTTTGAAAGAAAGTTGACTTTGGTCAACGAGTACTAGTTTTAGGCTTTAAAATAGGAAATTTGAGATATTTCTCGACTGAGTCTCTAGGGATCTGAACTATCAGTCCCAGCAAGTCATAAATGACTTGGGACAACTACCAAAATACTCTAGGATGTAAGACACTGCGTTTTTATCAGAAATGACCTTAAGGGTCATTACATAAAGTTGATGAAATTATGTCATAATTGGTATATTATTGCGTAATTATTTGTTCCTTGAGTATATTTTACTGTATAGTATCATTAATTCATTGAAATATAACATTTAATCCTATAAAGATTGCACCTTTGACCTCGTTATAGTCAAATCTGTCTGGGATGTTTTCGAGCCCTTCTCTCACTTGAATTGTGCTTAATTTTTGAGAGCCAATTCTTGTTAATGTTGGGGACCCCGTGGCAATATTTATTTTCAGTTCTATCGAGAGGACCCCATAAGATCAATTTAGGTCCAATTTTAGGCTCAGTTTGGAACTTAGCAAAAATTATACCATTAACTCATATTTACATATGGAATACTTTTGCACAAGGTTCAGAGCATTTGGAGATCATACAATATCATCCGTAGTAACATTTTTCGAGCTTGCAATGCTTAACCGTTGGACAATAGGTAGGATTCATGGGGCTATCTTTATGTCTATAGCTCTAATAATTGTACTAAATAACATCTATGGGTTGGGTAGCTAGGTGGTTATTATGACCCTATATTGTTCTTTTTTTCATTCCCTTGTTAATATATATTTTGGCATCCGGATTTATATAGTGCCTGTGGCTTAGGAGTTGTCCAGCGAAACTTGTGCAGGGCATAGGTAGTTGTTATTACATTATTATATATATTCTTAATGATATGTTTTGTATTCAATTCACAAGAGGTTGGGCCTTTGGCTCCAATGAGAATGCATTGGGGCTGTGCCAGTATCACTACCTGAGTATTGAGCCGAGGAGGCTAGAGATTGATGTTCATAATAATGATATAAAGCAATAGTTTGGAATATTATAATAATAATAATAATAATATAAGTAATAACCTTTCAACTGGTTTAGACAACATTGTATAGAGCACCCGGTAATACTAATTTACTTTTTCTAGCCCAGGCTTTACATCTTAGCACTGGGAAATGTCATTTGACTAATAAATATTGGGACTTGAGACTGACTCCGTTTGGTAGTGAGTACAGCCGTTGGCACTTGATTCCGTCATCTTATGATAGTGAGTACAATTTTTTTGACACTTATCACACTATTAGTTGTGGAGACCTGATGATACCTGATTTATTGAGGATATTGGTGATAGTGTCATACTGAGGCATTGTTTGCCATGACTTGCCGTGTACGACTTAATGATACTATTGATATGAGGCACAGGATGCCATACTATGAGACCCTTGAGGCTCTGTGATTTTGGATGTGAGATTATGATGAAGTTAGAGATCGTACGTGGTGACATGCCTTTATAGAACTTACCTTTGGGCTACGATGACACGGAAGGGGGGTATAGGTCAGAGGAGAGATATATCAGGAATATTTAGGGTATCCATCCATGGATTCTGTCTGCTGGACCTACAAGTACCGAAGGAGAAATGTATACAAGGCTGGTTACATCATGATGTGTATTTACTTTTCTGCACTTGTTTTCTTCAGTGTACCCCTAGTAGTATATGGATGCCTATGGGTGAGCATGTTTTTGTGTATAATGCGCTTCTTTCTGGGGGACTAACAACATTTATAGGCATTATTTAAGTAATTTTATTACTGCTTAGCTATTATCATTAGTTACTTGATATTTCAAGTTATGCAGGATATTGTGCACTATATTATTGTTCATTCATTCATCCCTTATTTGAGGTTATCGGTATACTTTCCATGTTCTCTTCCTATCTCCTTTTGACTCCTGATTATTGTTATTATTCACATACACTATTTCATGGATTTCGAGTACGTTTTCCTTCATTTCCTGAAATCTTATTATGTGATTAGCTAGCGATACATGTTCTATTTGTCGCTTGATCCGTACTTGAGTAGCTAGCTCCCTTGATGTACTATTTTTATTTGTGACTACATTATTGTCTTCCATTATTTAATGTTTTTATTATTATTATATACCTAATGTCTCTTAAAGCCTACTGGGTACGGGTTGCTTTGATAGTTTGTACTCATACTACACTTGCCCATGTACAGATTTAAGTACAAGTGCTCGACCTTGATTATAGATTGCTGTTCGTGCAGACTCCATTAACTTTCAGAGATTTAGGGTGAGCTTGGCGTCCAAATTTTCCTGCTTCTCTTCAGTATTTCTTTTGATCTTCATGTATTTTTGGAGATACAGTTGTTTTAGACATTTGATTCCTTATTCTATACTTAGAGGTTTTGTATTACGATGACACTGGGTTTTGGCCATTTTTGATTATTTATACTTCCTCTTTATTCACTCATATACTATTTATTGAACTTGTGCCTTCCACATTTGATATAGTACTCTTCCACTTTAGCTTTGGACTATGGGGTTGGTTCTCTTACTAGTGGTATAGTAGGTGCCCTCATGATCTGAGAATTGGGTCGTGATACATCATGATATGAGAAATTGGGGTCGTGATAGTGGATGGATGTGTGTTTTCCTATGGTACCTCCAAAAGAGAAAAAGAAGAAATAAAATACTCAATCCTAAAAATAAAATCATTTTGTATGTTTAGTCAACTCAAATCTATAACAAAAGAGAAATAAATCAAATGCACCCTATAACATATCCACCTTTAACATAACATACTTAGTCAATAAAAAAAATGATGTACAATATCACCAAACAAAGGAAATCTGCCATGCCACACTTAAGGTCATGCATTGTTCCTAGTTCAAATACACAAAATAAAACCAAAGTTAGGTTAGGAAACTTCCCTGATTCACGCTTTATCATCTCCTCCAACGTCCTGGATAAGGTACCCTTTGTCAGAATCCTCATCCTCTCCATCATCTCTGCCATAATCATCATAATCTTCCATCAACTGATCCTCATTCGTGGGGACATTATCTTCCACTGACTTATGGAATACCTCCCCTCTTCTACACATAACCATACAATGTTTTTACATAGGGTAGTCAATAGTAAGCTGATTCATCTCTTCTTCCTTCGCCGGTAGTTGATATAATTTTAGACAAAATATTATCTTGAAAAATTGGTTGACATAGTAACTCTCCATCATCACATTCCTCTATTGTAGCGTCAATACCTACCCCTATCTACATTCTACCCCCTTGACTTTGGCCAAATTCACTCCTCCATATACCTAAGCTACACCATGTTAAGAGTCAGCAGCCCTCCTAAAGTTATATCTATATTTGTATTACTTTAACTTGGCCTTCCTCATTGAGGACCTAATAATGACCCCTACATTCGCTGGGACACCTGTCATTAATGTATATACCAATACTATACTAGCTCTAATGACTTTGTAAAAAATAGATCCAGGTATATGATATGCCCCAATGATTTTGCGGATGATATGGGGGATTTTGTTTAATTGGGAAAAAGGGAATGCAGTATGCCACCCCGTTAAAACATAGCGGTACCATGTTTTCATGGATTGGATACCATAAAGAGTGTATCGTATCTAATGATAGGGAGGTATGCAGAATAATTACCTCAAAACTTGATGATCAATATTAGGAGTTTCCGTGAAGTTTTTCAAAATCCCTGCATCAAAATTCACAATCTGCCTCCTAATCTTCACTTCATTCCCCTCTTCATCCAGAAGAAAATTTGCATATATTGCATTCCTTAGGGTATTCAAAGATTAATCCAAGTCCAAAATTACATAGATTATGCACCACTAAGGGAAAAATTACCTCAAGGGATGCTTTCTCAATTCTCTCATTTTTCATTTGTTGTTCTTATTCTTATTTTACCACTCAAGACCTTCTTTCGCGACCCATTTATAACCAAATTTCCTTATTGCACTCCTATGGCTTGATAGTTTTGCCTATTGAGTGGTCCCTAAACGAATCGTTTTAATTGTTGTTTTGGAAGATGATGTTGGTCCTTTTCTTTTACTCTGAAGGGATGACATGTTTCTTCACAACACATTTAAGCATAAAAATCATTAACCACATAAAAAGAATTCCAACTTACCCAGTTAGGGGTGTGCAAAGATACCCCACACTTAGTTCATTAGCGTTGGTCCTCTAGTCCCCACACAGTGGGTACATCAAACTTCCCTTTTTTCATACACGTTATTAAATAGGAATAGCATGTTCAATTAAGAATAACCAACTTATATCACCACCTACATCATACAAGGATCATTCTTAATAACAAACTCAATTTCCACATCTTACATTTTTTTGAGTTTCCAAGCAAAAGGGCATGTACATTCCAAAAATATTATCTTCACACATTAATTTAATGTTAAAGGAACCAAAAAGTAAGGTTTTCTAAATGTTACCTAAAAAATTGTCACTTTCCAATTAAATTCATCCATTGCAATTAATATGTTATGCATTCTACTCCCGATCTTAATATTATTTCCATAAAAAAATCATACATACCTTTGTAGGTGAGTGCCAGAAGAAAGAGGAAAAGAATTTTTCCTTTCGAGATGAAAAGAGAATTTTGTTGAGAGGAATTATATTTGAAGCACTAGAGGGGCACGGATGGGGCATAAAATATGACCTAAAATCTAATTTATTGTATTTAAAGTACCCACATTTTTCCCTCCAAAATACCCCTCAGTTCACTCCACGGTCAAAATTACCATACGATTCCCTACGCAACACATTGTACGCTGTACGCCATAGACCCTTTCTAGTGTTTCTGCACATTACACTATGTGGTGCAGTGGAGAATCACCCTCAATCTCCAGTACGAGGCACTGGTCTTGTGGATGTTGTGCCATTGCAAAAAGTTTCATGTTTCAAATCCAAGGATGATAGGTACTTTCCTTCCCTCGACTTGAGCACATAAAAGAACATAAAAAATAATAAATATTACATCAACTAATCGTGGGTTACCTCCCACCCAACGTCTCATTTATGGTCATGGAAAGACACATATTTTTTGTATTTTTTATTTTTGATTTGATTACAATTGCAAAAATTATGGGTTTCCTCCTATGTAACACCTAATTTAACATCGTCAGCACGACTCAAGCCACCTCAATCATCAAAAAAGGTTAGAGCAACCTTGCCCCTATCCAAATCTTCACCATAGTAATGATTCACATACTGCCGATTTAATAGAATTTCATGCTTTGTATGCTGCCCATAATTCCACCACACCTTATGGAGAACACTTACAACCTCAAAGGAGCCCGATCATTTTTACCTTAACTTACCAGGGAATAACTTAAGCTTTGAATTCAACAGTACCTGATATCCTAGCTCAAAAGTGACAGAATGACTATTCTTATTGTACCTTGATTTAGGCTTCTCCTTATAAATGCAACAACTCTCATAAGCATAAAAATGGAACTCCTCAAGCTCATGCATATTAGAGTATTCGTTTTTCTATAGACAATCCATCATCAATGTTCAGTTTTTTCAAGACCCAATAAGCTTGATGCTTAAGTTCAACAGGTAAAGGGAAAGTTTTCCCATAAATTATCCTATAAGAGAAGTACCAATAGGTGTCTTGTACATAGTTCTAAAGTCCTGTAAAGCGTCATCCAACTTCTCATACCAGTCTTGCCTTTGAGTGACGGTCTTTTGAAAAATATACTTTGCTTCCCTATTTGACATCTCCACTTGACTAGTAGTTTGCGGATGATAGGACGTATCCTCTTTGTGCCTCATTCTATATTTAGTCAAGAGATTTTGGAACCACACATTCAAAAAGTGAGAGCCCCCATTACTTATGATGTCTTTGGAGATTCTAAATCCTGTAAAAATGTTCTTCACAAATTTCATCACAACTTTTGAATCATTAGTGGGTAGATCAAAAAAATCCACCCATTTGGACATATATTCAACAACCATTAAGATATACCTATTTCCTTGAGATGGTAGAAAGGGACCCATAAGTCAATCCCCTACACGTCAAACAATTCAACCTCTAGAATATTATTCAGAGGCATCTAATGCCTCCTAGAAATTCTCCCCAATCTTTGGCACATGTTATACCTTACTTCATCTTTAAATAATATGGGCTAAAATTAACCCAGCCTGCAATACCTTGTGAGCAGTGAGCTCACCACCATGAAGGCCTCTATAAGGAGAGGAATGATAACTCTAAGAGTATCTTCAACACTTCAATCTTAGGAATACACCTTCTAATCACTCAGTTAGGACCTTGTTTAAATAGGTATGTGTCATCCCAAATTTAATACCAGGAATCATGGTGCATCTTCTTTCTTTGTTGATATATTATCTTAGGTGGGTACACCCTACTAACTAGCAAGTTTATAATATTTGCATACCATGGCACCTCAAAAATATCCAAACCCAAGAGATGCTTATCTTGGAATGCCTCCTTAATATTTGAAACCTATTTATCAAATGGGACCTATCTTCATATCTATAAATATGGTCAACCACTTGATTTTTCATACATTTTCTATGTTTAATCTCAAGATTAAACACTTATAGTAACAAAATCCACCTAATGAGATGAGGCTTTACGTCCTTCTTGTCAAATAGATACCTAATGGTTGTAGAATATGTGTTTATAATAAACTTTGTCCCAGCCTAGTATGCTCTGAATTTTTCAAAAGCATATACCATAGCCAACCTTCTCTATCATAATATAATTGCATTGAGCACCTTCCAGAGCCTTGATGACATAGTAAATAGAGTGGAACATTTTGTTTCTTCGTTTCTATAATACAGAACCTATAACTAAATCACTGGCATCATACATAACCTAAAAAGGAACCTTTCAATCTAGAGCCACCATAATATAGGCTTCAATCCGCTTCTTTTTTCAACTCTTAGAATGAAGCTACACACTTAGCCTCAAACTCAAATTTGTCCATTTCTAAAAATTTGCACATTGTTTGTAAAAGTGTGGAAAGTCTTTTATGAATCTATTATATAAGCCTTCATGACAGAGAAAACTTCTTACCCCCTTCATAGTGAAAGGGGCGAGCAGTTTTTTGATAACCTCTACCTTAGATTTGTCAACTTCTAACCCTCCATATGAAACTTTGTGACAAAAGAAAATGTCCTCCTTGACTAAGAAATGGTATTTTACCAGTTTAAAACTAGGTTGGTATCCTTACACCGGGCTAATACATGGTCCAGATTCTTCAAACACACCTCAAATAAATATCAAAATACTAAAAATTCATCCATAAAGACTTCTATAAAGTGCTCCACCATATCATAAAAGATAGCCATCATGCACTGTTGGAAGGTAGTAGGAGAATTACAGAGGGAAAAAGACATCCTCTTAAAAGCGTAAGTGCCACAGGAGCACATAAATTTAGTTATTTCCTAATCTCTAGGGTTATGGCTATCTGATTGTATCCCATGTATCTGTCAAGAAAGAAATAATAATTCTGCCCCCCAAGCTTATCTATCATCTAATCAATAAAGGGAATTAGGTAAGGGTCCATTCTTGTGGCTTCATTTAGCTTGCGATAGTAATAGTGCAAAAAGATATCAACTCATTATCATCATAGCAACCACCGTGACTTACCCATTTTCTGTTTGATATTGGGTACAATTACCAGCATCAAGCCATTTTATCACTTCTTTTCGGACAACCTCTTTCATATGAGGGTCCAATCTTTTTTAGTGTTGAGCAAAGGCTTGAAGACCACTTCTATAAATATCTTATACACAAAAAAAATCGATTAATGCCAAGGATGTCTGACCTTTTCCACCTTATCGCCTTTTTTATTTGTTTTAGCACTACCAGTGCTACACCCCTTTGATCTTCGGATAGCTCTGCAGATAGGATAATGAGTAATGTCTCTTTTCCACTAAAAATACATATCTCAAATATGGGGGAAAGGCCTTTAGTTCCATTTTTTGGTCTTCCTTAAATGAGGGTTTAGGAGGAGGTCCCAAACACCTCTCTAATGATTCAACCCCTCTTAGATTATGAATCGTATCCACCTATAACATCTACACCATATCACTATTTGCACTATCACTAAATATATCTACTCCCATCACTGTCCTATCCAGAGGGTGCAGCATAATGTATATGAAAGGTACATCATCTATATCAATCATTGTAATGGTAGAAATTTCCTTGTAGAGGGCTGACAATTTCATAGCCTTATAGACATCGAGCACTTAAAATTTATCATGGGCTCGAATAGTTAGCTAACCATCAGCTACATCAAAAAGTGCATGCCTTGTGGCCAAGAATGGATTCTCTAAAATAAAGGGGATTTCAGGATCAGGATCAAAGTCAAGAATAAAAAAGTACACCAAGAAAATCAATGATCCAGCTTGCACTAGCATATCATCTAAAATACCATTCGGTTGAGCTAAAGATTGATCTACCAATTAAAGTATGACTCATGTAGTCTTGGGCAAGACTATACCCATCTTCTTGAACATAAAGCTGGGCATTAAATTGATGATTGGCCCTAAATCACATAGTAATTTAAGTAGTGGAACTTTCTAGATCTTTCAACTTTATGGGAAACTTCTTTCTAATCCTCGAATTACATACTTATGTCAAAGCCACAGTTCCATGTCAGTCTACTCTTGGTAGCCACAATATCTTTGATATACTTGGTATATTAAGGAATACTCTACAATACATCAAAAAAGGTAAATTCACATGCACCTACTTCAACATGTCAATAAACTTATTGAAGCAATCTTCCTCTTTCTACTTTCTCAACATTTATGCGAAGGGAGGTAGAGGTCTCACAACAGTTACCTTTATCTCCTTATGAAACTCATGATTATTTTCACCTATTTCCTCCTTGAAGTCTTTATTCTTTGGCATCAATTCCTCTAAATTTCTACCATTTCTAGTAGAAGCTGTATGAACCTTCTTGGGATTAATGTCGGTGCCATATGGAAGACCTCTTGGAGGCCTCATATTTTGTGTTGTTGCTATTTTCCAAACTTGCTTCTCCAAGTTGTGTTAGACCATCATCTTATTTTTTGTTCCGCATCCAACCTTTTTTCCATCGTACCTAATTTAGTGAACAATCCTTTCACCGTACACGGTATATCTACCATTTGCCTTTAAATCTCTTCTATGCTTATGGAGAATGACTTTTTTTATTAGAGTTCCCTTACTGCTGCTGATTTTCCATATAGTCCTACTTTATAAATTGGTTCTAATCCTGATTACCACCCCAAGAAAAGTTGGGATATGTCTTCCAATTGGGGTTGTAAGTATTACTATAGTACCATTTTGAGCATTTCCCACGAGATCCACTGAATTAGGATTTTGCATAACTTAATTCTATTGTGTCCTCACACTACCACATACTTCTCACCATAAATTCTATTAAAAAGTATTTACAGGTGCAGGCTACTGCTGCTGAGTCTGTAAGAATTGATACATCTGATTTAAGATCATCGACATCTTCAGTGATAATACGGTAACAACATCAACATCAATCATACTAGAAAAAGCCTCTTTGCTACAACTATGGAATTATTAGTATAATTAGGATTTCTTTGTGACATCACATTCAATAAATCCACTAGTTCAATATATATTTTCTCC
>JBDJHY010878322.1:0-14918 GCA_039654485.1 Withania somnifera
TAAGGGATGACTCTGGGGTGTGACATGTATCTTTGTGTCGGGTTCATTGAGCTAAGTGTACTAGCTTCTAGTGACTTTTCCTAGTTCTGATTTATGGTTCGTGGTAGTCCCCACAACCTGCCACGTCTTTAAACCAAATATTGTGTGCTACTCTCCACTGACATGTTGCATCTTTATGTAAATATTTCTCACTAGTCTCCACCAAGTTTCTGCAACTTTATGCAAATAATGCGCAGTAGTCTCCAACAACTTTTCATGACTTTAAGAAAATAATGTGTGCTAGTCTCCACCGACTTGTCGGGACTTTATGCAAATAATGCACTCTAGTCTCCACTCACTTGCTATGACTTCATGCAAATAATGTTCTCTAGTATCCACTGACTTGCCTAGACTTTACACAAATAATGTGCGCTACACTCCACTGAATTTCCATGAATTTATGTAAATAATGCGCTCTAGTCTCCATTGACTTGATATGACTTAACAAGAAATAAGCGTTGGTCTCCACCGACTTGCCGCGACTTTAAAAAGATAATGCAAGCTAGTCTACATTGAGTGTTGCAACTTTATGTGAATAATGCACGCTAATGTCCACCAACTTGCCATAACTTGATGAAAATAGTGCATGCTAGCCTCCATTGACTTTCCACGACTTGATGTAAATAATGTGTGATTTTCTCAAACGACTTGCCATGACTTGATGCAAATAATGTGTGCTAGTCTCCACTGACTTTGCATGTCTTAATAGAAAATGCGTGGTAGCCACCACCATCTTTTTTCAACTTTAAGCAGATAATGCACACTAGTATCCACTAACTTTCTGTGACTTTAGAAAGATAATGTGCGCTAGTCTCCACCTACTTTTTATGATTTAATGGAACATGCGCAATAGACTCCACTGACTTTTTATGACTTAAAAATAAATTTTAATGAAATGGCCTTCCTAGATAAATTGAAAAAGATTGTTAGTTGTAAATCAATTTAAAATAGAAGCTGTTGTGCTTTACAACTTTTGCAGACGTTGTCCTCTTTTGAATTTCCATGGATCAATTATGACCTATTTCTCGTAGTTTGGTAAACTTCCATGTTTTGCTACCTCTATTTTGGAGTTGTATTCAGATATGGTTTTATTTTGAGAATTTCATCCTTGTGGATTCGCTCAACAAAATTTGAAAAACCATTCGTATAAAGCAATTTGATAGGGAGAGATAGTTCCTTTACCCTACCTCTATGTGTGTTGATTCATAAAAATTGTGCCATACTTTCTTGATCTTGTTTAGAAAATATCTGGTCTCCAACAATATAAATGACAACCTTTGTGACTGCCTGATAGGGTGGCCCTTGTGACCGTTCGAACGTTTTGCATAAATCCTTCGTTGGATCTTGTGCGTTGTATGATTTTGGATAAAATTGTGTCTTACATACCTCCTCGAGCTTTCAATTTTTGGGTAAATCTCCTCTTTCACAGGTTACATATATATTTAGGTTGTAAGACTTCAGACCATGTTGCACGCATCTGACTATAGATGCAATTGTATCTTACATGTATAAATTTCAGCCTATCATCCAATTTCATAAACAATCGCAACTTACATATTACCTTTGAGCTAACAAACTTAAGGTAATACAATGCAACATCCAATAAGCTTTTGGAAAAGGCAAACTTATGTTGAACAAAAACCCTTATCCTAGTTTATCCTTTTATGTATCTCATGTTCAACATGAATCAATCAGTTGACAGAGAAATGGAGCAAGGTATGTATTTCGGGAGCTTTAGAACACAAAGGAATTCTGGGATTATATCCCACTTTGAAAGGATGCTTGTTTGATCAAAACAACGACTGATGACGGTGCAACTTGATATTAGCGTAATTTTTAAGAAATTCGTGATTAATATAAATAAAATGAAAACTTGATGGCTTTTCTAAAAAAACTTTGGGATATTGAATTTTTCGAATGGACTTTTATAATGAACCTCTCGAGCTATTACTGTGTTCGTTTGTGGTTTCTATGTTGACAATGATTTCAATAGTTGTCCTAAGTCATTTGTGACTTGATGAGATTGATAGGTTGGCGTCTGGCATTTCTGTTGCTCGTTAGCTCTGTTTTCCTATTTTCAAGTGTCAACATCAGAATAGTGGAACTTGAGAGTTATTTATTAGAAAACACACTAAGAGTTGAATTCATATAGTTTTGTTAGCTACAGAATGGAAAATTTGGTCTAGTAGGACCCTTGGTGCAATCCCAGGGTTTTCTATTGTCATTTGAGATAGTTTTTGGAAAGTTCAGTTCTTTTGGATTAAAGCTTGACTTTAACGTGTCACTCTACAACTTAGAGTAGATGTGTGGGTTGTAAGTGTTGATGACTCTAGAAGATAAAGTTGTAAATGGTTTATCATACAATGGTACACTTACATGAATACATTTAAGGTGCTAAACCAAGTAAAAGTCCAAGTTTAACCACGAAAAAGAGTTTAGGTTGAAGGGTCCATTGTAGAGATATTTTGCAAATAAGTTTGTAGATGATCTGACTAATAATGTCACGACCCAAAACTCAAATTGTAATGGTGCCTAAAGTCCCATAAATAGGCTAGATGACCTCTCAGTTGGAGCTACAAGCAATAGGCTGGTACCAGCTAACCAATAATAATATAAGCAGTACAAAGGAAATATGAAAGAGATACACAATAATATGCATTTTTACACCACCTTCCAAAACTGGTGACTGTGACAAAATGGAGCTAAAAGTTAGCCAGGGTAACAAATAGTAATATTTACAACCTTTCTAAGAGTATGTAAATACAAAAGAACAGTTTTCCCATAACAAAATAAGGAAGACTCTCAACACAGCTGGAGAACAGACTCATCCAGAATGCTGGGAGCTGATCGTGATCTCTGAAGTCCACTACCACCCCTACTCAGCACGATCCCGTCTCCTACAATGACCAGTGCTAGTATATATACCACAAAAATTGTATAATATTTTACCATGAATACCAACAACATAAGGTACCTAGTAGGAATCATAGGCCGACTGGGCTCAACCAAATTAAAGTAAGATACAACAAGTAAGTAAAAAAGGTCAGAAGAAATAAGAAAAATAGTACAGAAAGAACGAAATATTTATAAGGAAACCCGATGAAAGCAACTAGCACAAGTCTAAATACTCAACCTCTCCCAGGAGTAGCTAGTACCCCTAGCTTATAACTCAAATCCACGACAAACATACCTAATATCCAGCTCGGCTCAATTGACAGTAGAACTGGTAACTACGGGAAAACATAAGCATAAACATAAAGGAGAAGCTAATAACCGATAAAATCCAAGTATGCCCCATCCCACCACCAAATACATGCAGAAAGGAACAAACATAAACTACCTGGTCCCTTTATAGTTTGTAGGCACAAATAGGGAAAATAAGATGAAGCGTGACTTTCCCACACAAGCCCGCTAGCTACAAGAAAATAATAAAAAGATGAACATAAGAGCATAGAGATGAGCTAACATGGAAGAATAAACAACCCCGGAAGTGCTACCTCCAAGTACTTCCCTCAAGCCCCACCCTGGGGTCAAGTTCCAAATCTAACACCGGGGACCCTGCCCGCATGAACCCCGTTAGGAGGTCTTTCCTTTAAGTCATGAACTGGAACCCCGAGCCACTAGGAGCCCCACTTCGAATCCACACTCAGGCGCCCATACCTTCCAGGAGGTTTAATCTCCAAACACAATTCTGGAGACCTCGCTCTGTGTCACAAGACCTATAACTTAGATTGTGATGGCACCTACGATCCCACCAGTGAGGCAGCCCAACCCCTCGGTCAAAGCCACTAGCGATGTGTTGATAATAGATAACCTAGAGAGAAAAATAGAATAAATAAGACAAAGAAACATACAACGACAAATTATAAATACAACACCTCCCAGGAATAGTGACAATGCCAAAGTAGAACTAACCATATCAGATTAACCAAAAGAATGTATTTATAACTGCTCCATCAGGAGGTGAATACAAATCTAGTATGCCATGACCAGGATAAGCCAGAGTTCCAAACAGTTGGAGAACAAGCTTAGGTTAAACACTGTATCTTACCTTGGTCTTTGAAATCAACAAGCACCTCTACTAAGCATGATCCCATCTTCTGTGATGACCCATGCTAGTATCTGCACAATGAAAATTGTACAGAGGTGTAGCATGAGTAACAAAAACACTAGTTACCTAACAGACATTATCAACCGACAGTCCACTAGTAGTGGAAGAGAGGGTTACCATACATAAAAGAGTCTTCGCATTCTTTCCGTAGCTCTTTCTTACCAATCAATCAGAGTTGCTAGGCTTTTTTATTTTTTCCTATTTTGACTTCTAAGAAGTTTCTTTGTTTTCTCTAGGCTCAATCAAATACAAGTAAGAACAACAAGTAAGTAAAACAAGTAAGAAGAAGAAAAAGGAAAATGGTACAAGAAGATAAGGCATAGAAATAAGGAAATCAACTAAAGAATAACTAACACAGGTCACAAGCCCTTAGAAGAAAACCTGATAATTATCTCAACTCAACCGATAAATAGAACGGGTAAATAAGGGAAAGAAAAAAACATAAGTAGCAATGAAGGCAATTAACTGGTAAACTCCAAGTGGATCCCTATACAACCACTGGATACATATACAAAAAAAAAAAAAAAAATACCTAACACCCCATCCTGACGATAAGCAAAAATAAGGATACCAACCCAAGTGTGACCTCTCTCGACAGCCCGCAAGGCACAAAAAAGCGAAAAGAATAATGTAAGGGGTAGAACTGTATTAACGTGATCACTAGGACCAACCTGTCAGGAGCCCCACTAGGGAGGTATGTGCCTCCTAGTACAAACAGAGGTGTCTGCATGCCATTAGTCCCAATCAGTAGGGTCAGTGACCCGTAGTGCCAAATAGAATGGGGTCCCAGACCCTTAGTGCCAAATCATCTAGGGTACCCGACCCTTAGTGCCAATCCATGGAGTCCTCGACTCTTAGTTAAAAATTAATGGATTCCCAATCCCTTAGTGCCATTCAGTACCAATATTTTAAACCCATGACATACATAATATACAAAAACCCAGTTTCAGTTATATCTTTATGAAAATATCCCATACCATATCGTGGTGGTAAGAAAAAAGTTATAAAACTCCACCGTTAGATTTAGTCCATAAACATCTTTTATTATCGTTTAACCACTCCCCGAGTAGTAAATGACACAGTAGGCCCCGTCCGATCAACATCACCATGGAATGCATGCTCGCAAAAATAACCTAGGAAAATAGCAAGTGTGCTCCAAGTCTAGAAAAGGCAGAAGCCACCATCTAAGCACACATCTCACCCAAATACTGTCAATAACCCAGCACACATGCTACAACCACATGTACGCCCCTAGAAGGCTGTTACACTAATCATAGACTACAACTAACAACAGGCCTCAAAAAGGGTATACAAGTACATAGAATAGAAAAAACGACATATCAACAACCTATCTAGCACCAACTAACTGAATCTAAGAATCATTCAAGATGAACCAATTTTAAGAAGTTAGGAAAACCTAGCCTACATGGACGCTGGCAAAAAGCTTCGGCAAGTCACACGTGTAGCTTGAACAACTCTCAAAATTCCAAAAAATACCCCAAGCTACCAAAACATGATCAATGGGTCAAGAGTGTAATATTAAGACCATATTGCATAATATATAATGGATAAGAGTTTTGTCCTAGAATAGGCCCACAAGCCCCGTGGCCCAGAAAAATAAACTAATTATATCGGCACAAAGGGCCTCAACACAAGGAATGTGTGGTAGGAACTTGATCTAAATTTGACCACCGAAAGACCCTTAGTCATAAAAAAAGTTAGATGAAAGAGGGAAAAGTAAAAAATCTTGCATAAACCAAAAAACTAAAATAGAAGAATTTACGGACTGAGAAGTGAATGAAACCTAGTCATAAAGCGAAGGCAAACGTAATAAACTAGAAACCACTCAAAATAGTTGAGAAATTAAGAGAAAAACTAGCATTAAGCTAAAACCATTAATGGTGGGACTTCACCATCACCATGGAAACTTAGGCAGAGAACCACTTACCAAACAAGAGGAACTAACGATAACTTCTCCCAAGAACTCCTTAGCACCACTAGGTTGAACCACGATTGAATTTAGAATAAAAGAGAGAGAAAGATGGAGAGAGAGGCGTGAGAGAAATAACTGAAGGAAATTACTGAAATACAAATGTTCTTTGTTATTTATTTGACCACGGTGATGCACAATCACACTAAACCACCACGATCGAGCTAAATGATGGAAAATTTAAAATGGTACGATTGCGCGACTGTGTTAAAGAAGAGAAATAAAATTATGAATCAATCACACAATGGGAGAACAATCTCATAGAGTACCCTGAATTTACAAAAAATCTTCAACTACAAAACTCCCAAATGAAGTCATGGAATAAACACAGAGTCCAACAACAACAAATCATATATTCATTTTGAATGGAAACACCCTCTGGAATCAATATAATAGTAAAAATAGCCAATGGAGGAGTCTAAATAAAAAGATCCCAGTAACCAAGGAGGGCCAAGACATCAACTTCCACCACCATACCAAAAACTAGCCTGAACACCTCCAAAAGTGAACTAAAGTCTCTACTAGATAAAAATCATTGTTCTGGAGATGACAAAATCATTAGAACTCTAATCTGATGCTTTGATCACCAAAATCCCATCCAAGATCCAAAATGAGTTTTGGATGAACTAAAATTCCACAAAACAGAGCAAACTCAAATGAAAAACCTGGTACATGAACTTAAGGTTGATCTAGAAAAAATTCAAAATTTGGGAGCTATAAGAGCTGTTGTAATTTAATTCCAAGAGCATTTACAAAGAAATCACTGTTAACTTCCAACATCTCAAGGGTAGGCCACCAATATAGGGAAACTGAGATAATAGGCTATAGAAATATCGGGGAACCAAAATAACGATCCAAGAAAGTCGTAAATAACTTGGGGAAGCTAACAAAATGCACTAGAGATGGAAAGATATAAAAGGTAAGTAAATGACCAAATGGGCCATTACAATATCCATAACTAAAATGGACTTTCGTCCTCTATATTCAAGGAATGAGTAGTACCTAAAATATAGAACTAGCTAGGGAGTATTGGGTTAGTATAATCCTTTCTAGACCTTAGGCTAGTTGACCAAATAAACAACATGTGTCTGACTAACCATCGCTATCGGAACCCTTTGGGTGCAAGCTAACTAGCACCCTTATAAAAAGGCCACTAGCTACTCTTAGGCCAACACACCTCCATCTAATCAAATTCACTTGAATGGATCCCAAACTAGATCAAAACTAAGGAATTAAGGTAAAACCATAGTGATAGTTCACGATAACTAACTACCAACCCCACCGTACTGAAGCTCACCCTAGCCCCACACTACTACAACCCACATGAATCCATAACCGCTAAATCGACACAAGGAGAACATCTAAGGACACCACACAAATAATCTACAACTAAATAGAGCATGACCACCCACCAGAACCACAAAAAATCCTCACCTCGAAAACCAATTTTGAGAAGTGAAGGAGAAACCTAAGGAATAAAGATGAAAAAAAACAAGGAACATGAGGTCCATGGACTGCTTCAGAGGATCCCAAATCTGCAAGCCCACGAGCAATGTAAAATCCAACCTAAAAAGTGCCTAAAAGGTCCCACTATCCCTCTTGTGAGGTATTTGGGTCACAACTCAGTCAACGATCATCGAGAAATAACCCAAAACAACATAAAAGCAAGGAAACTAGCCCTTTCATAGAAAATTACATCAAGGCCAAGAATCTAAATGACACCCCCATTCGGCTCGCGTGATATGACCCCACTCTGAACAACGCGCATGATCACAAACACTCTACCACTACTGGGGCCCCGCCCACAAATGTAACTACACTAAACCAAAAGTAAGCACTCACTAGGGAAAGATGAAAAAAGGCATAGAATAATAAAAGTCACAAGTCAAAATGAACGAAAGCCAAAAGCTAAAACTAAGGTGATATACCAGGAATAATATAATCTAAGGCTCCCACTTTGGCTGCTGACGGGCCCCGCCCTGGTGATCCTTAATTTTATCCCTCTGACCAACTTCCCTAGCTCCTTGAGCAGAAGCATGGCCACCTATATTCGATGGAGCTTCTTGAAGTGGTAGCAATGGAAATGGAGCCTGGGCTTTCCCACACCATGCACAATGTCTCATCTAGTAACCCATCTCTTAGCACTGGTAGCCAGATCCGGCACACCATCTCTAACGCCCTTAGGTCATCTCTAGAAAAGTGCATATGATATCCACACATAAAACACCTAGTCCTTTCCCTTGCATGGATACCCAATCCCTCAACTTGGGGAGCACAACCCTGCAACCTTGAACCCAATCCCCTGTCGGCTAACTATTCTTACCTACCTCTAAAGCCCCTATGGAACCCTAATACCTCCTACTTGTCTGAACTCTATTGTAGTCTCTGTCCTCAGATCGGGTGACAGAGTAACTTCCCTCATAACATTGCCTCTTATATCTAACCCCTTAGGACACAAGGTGTAACTCATCCATGGTCCTAGCATGACCAACAACATCCGAAAATGACTTAGCCAATATTAACATCTTCTCGACCCCTCTATGGAAATGGAAATTCTATCCATAAGCTAAGCGGCTGATTCATTTCTCCTTTCTTGAAATCAACTAAACTGAGTGGCTGTATAACTCAACAAATCTAACCTCATCTATTGTAACTGATAAGGACCCCTACTGAAAGGTATCAAACTCCGACCTAAACCTTTCCAGGGACAATGGGGCACATACTTGGCAAAGAAGTCCACTAAGAACTGACCCTAAGTAATCGGTAAAGACCCAGCATACCTGCTGTCTCTACGCCCTCTCAACCAGTAGGTCGTAGCTCCCTCAAGAAAATAGGCAACAAAATAAATCTCATGCCAATCCAATAACTCTAAGGTCCTCAATCCTCACAAATAATGATAAACTCTGTGGGGTCTTGTTTCCCCTGAATATCTAGTTGGTGCCATACAACTGAAAGTATAGTTGGTATTATACAGAGAAAGTTATCAAGAATCTTCCTCACCTCATCTGATGGAAGAACTCTAAAATAGATTTCACAGAAAGCAATGGTTTTGGAATAGGCCATAGTGCAACTGGCTGAACTGGCGGGAGAAATACAGCTAGAGGATACTATGAAGGTCAACCACCCTGTGCTGCCCCTTAGGATGAACTCTGAGGAGACTCTGAGGAGCCTCTGACAGTACACCTCCAAAGACCATAAGAATTTACCACAGAAGTTGTCGCAATGTGTCTATTTGGGGTGACTTAAATTATTACCGAGGTATAAATTTGTTGAACTGGCGGTAGATCGGTAGAGGCTATAGTCTAGGTTAAAGATATCGAAGTGGTACAAACTAACTAAGCACTTGTGGTTATGTCATCTTTACCCCTCTGTGGAATCTCATTGGCATCAAAAGGAGCATCTTTATCAATCAATGAACCACGAGTATGCACCATATGCTAAAAAAGTAGGATCAACTAGTCAACTCTAGAAATTAACACAAGTACTATGCATAAGGGGAGCAAAGAAAGAGAGTTAATTCTAAAATTCCCTGTAGCCTCCCAAAGATAGGTTATGGACATCTCCGCACCAATCTATGGGATTTCACCAACACTTTCTCAATTTTCATCAAAATTGAGGAAACGTAAGATTTGATACCATTCTTTCACAGCCTAAAACTCCAATCGTGATGGAGCCTATAGTCCTACCAGTAGGCCATCCCAACCCCTTGTCCCATTTCTTATGCCTTGAGGTCGAGGGGTTGGGCTGTCCTACTGGTAGGACCATAGGCGCCATTAAAATTTGAGTTTTAGGCCGTGAAACTCAGCCTAAGTAATCACCTTATGATACATATAGTATTCAGAAAACCTAATTCACGTTATATTTTTACTAAAATAGTCCATACCATCTTGTGGTCAAGAAAAAACAAGTCATAAAACCTTGTCTTTAGATTAAGCCTAGATATACTCCATTTATAATAGCCTTCAACCTTCCCAATTAATAAACTCTACCAGGGGCCCCATTCGTTCATAGCACTGCAATATGCATGTACTCGAATTAACCAAGACAAAGTAGAAAATGCACTCGAAGTTTAGGAACAATTAAAAGCAAAGCCAAACACGCCCCAAGACAAGGTAAAATTGTTGGGAAGAGGACATGATCAATAAAACCTAGTTGCATTTGGGTTGGGATAGTGGTTCCCATTATTAACCAGTTTTGAAAGGGTTCTCTCATACTAGAGGGAGCATCCCCACTTAGTGATCGATCCTCTAGTTCACGTAAATTTGAAAAAGTTATCACAGAAAAAGTTTTAGCTCATAGGTGGTTCAGTTTGAAATGATTTCATCCATATGTTTAAAAGATGCATGTACTACTCTTGTATAACAAAAAAGGTCAAGAACATAATAGATATGAGGCATTCCTTCCTTGGTTTGGGAGGTAAATCTAAGTAAAATATAATTTTTGTTTTCCACTTATTTTGTATTTATTCTCAAGTCTAGACTTTTATGGTATCTCCGACACCTGTCAAAGTCTTCATCTTGCACGACATTTCCTTCTATTTGCTCTAGCTCTGAAAGGAAAGAATGGGGAAACAATTTATTTTCTTCTATCACTCGGGCAACGGGCATCCATTAAGAAAAAGTAGCTCTACCAAAAGCATCCCACAAGCTACTTCCTTTAATACTTCTGGCTCTCAGGAGTCTCTTTGCAGGATACTTGGCAGAAGCGTGACCTGTTAGTCCTTAAGTACTGTGACAAAGTTGTTGCTTTTCTACTATGGGTATTTTCTTTCTTTCAAAAAACAATAAAGAAAGAATCATGGTAACCGTTCGAGCTGAAGAAATTAGTAATATTATCTGTGAACATATTAAAAAGCATTGCTCATGAAATTTGGGATCCTCATTTTGGTCAACCGACTATTGAAGATTTTACTCGAGGGGATGCTCTTTGCCCTAGGTAATTTCATGTATTCTGGTGGTTACCAGTCTGGAAATTTAAAGGTGAAATTTAAGACACATTTTGCATAGTACAAATCAGGTGTAAATTGATCTTAATAATGGGCTTGTGGGCCCCGCAACATAGAAAAATAAACTAAAAATACTGACATGAAGGCCTCAGCTCAAGGAACTCATGTTTAAAAAATGAGCTCAATTCGACCTCCGAACGGTCTTAAATTCGCCAACCAAAATCTCTGTTAAAAATAGAAAATACTTCAACGACCAAAATGGGGAACCAAGTGGGCTACACACATGGAAATTGAAGGAAGAAAACCCTATAGTAATTACCAACCCCCCAGCAGCCCTACTATGCAAGAAGACAAAAATCCACTAAATTTTCATATCTAAGGACAAAACCACCATTAAAGCTTTAAGAATATTCTTGGAGTGAAGAAGAAGAGGAGAGAAGTTACCTCAAATGAGGAAAAAGACTAGAAACGCACAACGAAGTCCCCACACCCAATCCTAAAGCTTAGAAGTGAAAATTGTGAAATTTGGGTAAAAAAATCTAAGATGAGATGAACGAAATGACTGAAAATTTGAGGATCTGCGAATAATATACCTGTTTTCACAATAGTGCGTTCACATCACCCTAGCACTATTTTCCCTAGTCCCCAACAAAAAACCAACATGATCATGGCACTCCAAACGCGATCACGCAAGATACCAGAAATCCCAGCCCATCGCAATTCTGCTAAAAGGAAGAAAGGTAGATTATCGCGATCGTGTCATAAGAGCATGATCATGATAAAGAAGAAAATGGAGGATTACTGCGATAACATCAAAAAAGTGTGATGGCACTGAACATCTAGATCTACAGATTTTTCTACAATAGTGGAATTTTCCAACGAGGGCTCGAAATTGAAATGGAGTCCAACATCAACAAAAAAAATATTCATCTTGCATGAAAAAATATTTTGAAATTAATGAAATTAATGAAATGACCAATGGAGTTCATTTGAGAACAAAGAACTCCCAAACCAAACCTATTAGGAAGGGCCAACTTTCAAACTATCCACGAAAACCCTCAAAATAAGCCCGGACACCCCTAAACTATCCCAAAATCAACTTTTCGAAGCTAATGGAAGCATCTAAACTCTAATATGGCACTTCGATAATCAGCAACCACCTCAGGCTCAAAACTGAACTCCAACCAAACTGAATTTCCATGAAACAACTCAACCACAAAATGAAAACCCTAAGACATGAACTAAAGGTCCCACTTGACTAAATTCAACATTCTAGAGCTAAAGAAAATTTTAAAATTCAATTCTGAGTGCGTTTACTAATAATTCACTCTCAAGTTCCACTATTTCGAGGTTTTTTCTTTAAAACTGGAAAACTGAGATAAGAGGCAACTGAGCTACTAGCGAGACAAGCTGCCGGTCCTATCACGTCATATGTTACTTAGAGAAAATACCAAATGGATCTAAACCCATAAAAGTAGAAAATCAAGGAAATGACTAGGAAAATCATTACAACATCCACCACTAAAGTGGACTTTAATCCTCGAATGTCAAGGGAAGGGAGGTACTAAAGGCTCGAACAAATATGGATACTAGACTCGCATATCATGCTATGTCTCCCAGGTATCTTCCTCGACATTTATATGCACCCAATGGACCCTTAAAATAGGATATCTCTAGATCTGATCTGTCTTATATCTCTATCTAATATAGCCAATTATTGCTCAATGTAAGTCGACCAATTGTCCAACTAAACTAAATCATACAGAACCAAATGGGGTGGGTCTGGAACATAGTGGTAAATCATATATACTTGGAATACAGGATGCACAACTGTAAACTCAGGAGGCTAGGAAATTCTATAAGATACAGCTCTAACTCTCTGTGCCACCTAAAAAGGCCCAATGAACCTTGGGATAAGCTTACCCTATCTATCAAACCTCATAATTCCCTTTGTGGGAGATACCCATAGGAAAACCATATCACTAACTCTGAACTCAAGCGGCCTAAACCTACGATCTGCGTAGGACTTCTTCCTACTCTTAGCAGTCCAGAGCCTATCCTAAATAACCCTGATCCTGTCAATAGTATCTCTAAGCCAATCTAAATTCTAAGGTATGATCTCCAGACCAGTGAACCAACCCATAGACAATCTGGAATGCCTACTATACAAGGCCTCCAATTGTGCCTTATAAATAATAACTATTATACGAGTACTCTACCAAAGCTAACCGTCTATCCCAGCTACCTCTAAAATAAAAAAACACGAGCCTACAACATGTCTTAAAGTACCTGAATAGTCCTCTCGTACTGCCTATCGGTCTATGATAGGATGTTGTGCTTAAAGAAACATACGTATCCATATCCTTCTACACTAAACCCCAAAACCTTGAAGTGAACTTAGTGCCTCATTTTAAAATGACAGAGACTAGCACCCCATGAAGTCTAACAACCTCGTCAACATAAATTCAGGTAGTCACTCGCCACCCAAAGATAAGTGTATCATAGGAAGTGAGCTGACCTATCAATCAATCCATGACAACCCAGATTCAATAATTTCCTCTTGATGAGTGGGAAAGGATAGAAAAAAATCCATAGTGATCCTTTCAAATTTCATCTTAGGAATAGGGAGCCTCTACAACTCTCCCGCTAGTCTTCGATGCTCGAACTTCACCTACTGATAGATCAGGCACCATGATAAAAACCTTACAATATCTTTACTCATACCCTTCCACTAATAGTACTGCCTCAAGTCATAATACATCCTTGTGGTAACCAGGTGGATGGAATATCTAGAACAATGGGCTCACATGTGAGTGTTTAATTAAACTCGTGGTAAACATAAGTGGCCATGATCCCTTATAAAACCATCAGAATCAGTATGAGCCGAACTGAAGTCTCCCTCAAAACCCACTCTCGAATATGAATCAAATGGTTGACCTCATACTCACACTCCTTGATCTATTATAATAAGATAGAACTACCCTTAAAATAATAGGAACCCTTTCTATGGTTGAGATATCCAATATAACAAAGTTGTAAGCCAAGGACTGAACATCATGAGCAAAAGGCCTCTTAGAAACTAAAATGGAGGCCAAGCTACCCATACTCACCATGTTATGACTCAAGGCATTTGAAACCATATTAGCCTTTCCTTGATGGAAAAATTGCTAAGGTCATAGTCCTTTAAGAGATCAATCCACCATTGTTATCTCAATTTGAGCTCTCTGCGAATCAATATATAGTGAAGGTTATGGTGATCCATATAGTTCTCACAATGAACTCCATAAAGATAATGCCCCTAGATATTGAGCGCGAAAACTACCTCTTCCAACTCCAAGTAATAAAGGGGGTAGTTGCATGTGTGATCCTTCAACTACCTCAAAGAATAAGTAATCACCTGACCTTGCTGCATTAGAAAACACCCCAATCCAACACCTGAAGCATCACAATAAAACACATAAGAATAAATCACATTTGGAAATATGAGTACTGGCACCATAGTGAGGAACTCCTTGAGCCTCAGAAAACTAGACTCACACTCAGCCAAAAACTAGAAAGGAACACCCTATGATGCCAATCGAGTAATCAGAGGTTCTATAGAAGTGAAGTCTTGAAAAAATAGATGGTAATACCCAACTAACCTATGAAAGATATGGATCTCTATAGGAGTAGTAGGTCGAGGCTGATCATAGGTAGATTTACCTACCTATAAGCTATATACCTTTTACCAATCTACTTTGTTTAGAGAATAAGTGCCGTAATATGTAATGTTTTCGTATTGAATGTGAGGAATTACGACTAACCTATGTGATTAGCTTCTTTTCAGGAAATTA
>JBDJHY010878431.1:0-14918 GCA_039654485.1 Withania somnifera
ATAACTTGCAAACGAAACCTCCAAAACACAAAATTAAGGGCAATCTTGACTTTGTTATGTATTACGGAGCTAATGGAACTGTCGGAATTTAAGTCTGAGGTCATCTTGAAGGAAAGTTGACTTTGGTCAATGAATACTTAACTTTAGGCTCTAAAATAGTAAATTAGAGATATTTCTTAACCGAGTCACCAGGGATCCGAACTGTCGTTCCAAACAAGTCATAAATGACTTGGGGAAACTGCTGAAATGCTCTAAGATGAAAGACAATGCGTATTTATCATAAATAACCATGAGGGTCATTACAATCTAACATACAAAGCCTTAAAAGGTTGCATCTAAATGCTCAAGCAATAACTATTTTTATAAGAAAAATCCACCAAGGCTAAATGTTGATTCCACAAACCACCAAAATAAAAAACATAGGCTCTCAATAGTCCTATAGGACCTGAATGGTCCTATCGGATTGACCATTCTCCTGTGGGTGAAAAGTCGTGCTGAGGTGAACCTCTGTACCCGTACCTCTTTGAATAGCTCCCCAAAACTAAGATATGAACTTAGTACCACAATTTAAAATGATAAAAAATAGAATAACATGCAATTAAATAAACTTAGTAAGATAAATTTGGGATAACTTCTTTGGACTGTATAAGGTATGAACTAGAATAAAGCAGGCAGACTTAACAAATCGAACAATTATAACCCAAATAGAATCATGATTGCGAGAAATACGCGGTAACCCTAAAATAAAGCCTATAGTGACCCATTTCTACTCCCACTCGAGAATGGGAAGCCTTTACATCAACCAATGGGTCTCTACTGATCAAACTTTCCTTGCTGATAGTTCAAGAACTAAGATACAAACTCTGCAGTATCCCTCTTCATACCACTCCACCGATAAAGTTGTATCAAATTTGTATACATATTAGATGCATCTCGATGGATGGAATGTTTGGAACAATCGGACTCACAAAGGATAAATTGTATCAAATATCTGTTCCTTATAACATAATTGTGACCCTCAAACCTAAAAGTACCCTTTAAGTCTAAAGCAACTCTTTGAGGTTTACCCCTTAATAACCGATCATGAATATCAACCAAGTCTATATCCTCAAACTGATGTTGCTGAATCTGATCAAAAAAGGTAGAAAAAGACTCAAAACTGGAAATAATACTTTTAAAATCTAATAGATTACGTTTGATCAATCGATTAGACAAAGACTAGATGTCTAAATCTAACTACCTCAATGAAGATGAAAGCGCAGCCAAACTACCTATGCTTATTGATTTCCAACTCAAGGAATCCTCTTCCAGTTTTCCTTTCTTGGATGATATAAAATAGTGATTTCGTAGTCCTTCAATAATTCAATCCATCTACACTATCTAAAATTCAACTCTCTCTATAGCAAAAAGTACTGAATACTACGATGTTCTGTGAAGAGCTCAAAATACACTCCATAAAGATAATGTCTCTAGATCTTGAGCACAACAACTATTGTCGCCAACTCTAAGTCATGAGTGGGGTAGTTGTGCTCGTAAGTCTTTAGCTGCCTCAAAGCCTAAGAAATAACACGACCCTGTGACATTAGCACTAACCCAAACTAAGACCGGAAGCATCACAATACAGGAATAAGCTCTGAACCTTAATCGATAATGTCAAAATTAGAGCAGAAGTCAAAATTACCATAAGATACTAAAAACAAGTCTCACACTCATCAGGGCACCAGAAGGGACCTCCTTCTTAGTCAACCTGGTCAATGGAATTGGGATAGATGATAAATTCTCAACCAACCTTTGGTAATACCTAACTAACCCAATGAAATTACTAACCTTTGAAGGAGTATTCGTTCTAGGACAATAAAAAATGACTGAAATCTTTATTAGGTCCACCATACAGATGTCCAAGGAATGCAACTGACTCAAATCAAAACTCACTCTTTGAGAACTTGGTGTATAGTAGATGATCTCTCAAAGTCTGAGCACAATCCTCAATTGCCTCTCATCCTGCTCTTGACTCTGTGAGTAAACTAAGATGTCATCAATAAATACGATCATGAAGGAGTCCAAGTAAGACCTAAACACAAGGTTTGTCAAATCCATAAAATTTGTAGGGGCATTGCCTAACCAAAAAGACATCACTAGGAAGTAATAGTGACCATAATATGTCCTAAATTCTCTCTTAAGGGTGATTAGATGCAGTTCAATTCAATCTTAGAAAATATGGTTGAACCTTGAAGATGATTGAAAAAATTATCAATCCTTGACATAGGATAATTGTTCTTCACTGTAGCCCTATTCAACTACCTATAATCAATACATATGTGTATTGATCCATCCTTATTCTTAATAAGGAGGATATGAGCACCCCACGGTAAAATACTTGGCCTCCTGAGTTGAACCTTATGCTTTCTCAACCTCGCAGGTGCTATATGATAAGGGCAACAAAAATGGGTGTTGTGCCTAACTCTAACTCAGTACCAAAGTCAATATCTCACAAGTGGTAGTTTAGGGAGGTCAGTTGGAAACACATCAATAAACTCACTGACCATATTAACCAACTCAAGAGATGAAGTATTGACAATCACATCTTAGACTAATGAAAGATAATCCAAACAACCATGAGAAACTACTCAGCTACCCTGAAGGCAAGAAGTGATCACCCATGATGTGCGACTAATGAAACCCTACCATACAATCGAGGATGCACTCGCACTATTAAGGTAATGATATTGGCATAAAAATTCATGACTATACAATGAGGGGATAACCAGTCCATCCCAGTATCATATAAAAATCAACAATATCTAGCAAAATTAAATCAACCCATGTCTCATAATCCACAATAGACATAGAACAGGATCTCAAAACATAATTCATTACTAAAGAATAACCTACTATTGTAGAAACAACTAAGTGCATAGGCAAATACGCACTATCTAATCTTTAAAATAGAGAAAAATATAATGACATATAAGAGCATGTAGAGCCTAGATCAAATAAAGACGAAGAGGGCTGATAACATACAAAAATAGTACCTGTAACAAAAACATCAGCGACTTATATCTCTAGTTTACATGTAATGGCATAGAAATGATAACGGCCACTGCTGCAAATACTATCTCGACTCTCTACCCTTACCATACTAAGGAGCACACATACTTGGAGTACCACCACCTCTGACCTGTGGTTGAACTTTTCTAATAGACTAAGTTGGAATAGGAGTTGGCACAACTGTAGGCTAAACAATAGGTTTATTAGTAGTAACTACTAGGAGAAATCACTGGCAATGTGACCTATAGCACCGCACTCATTAAATGGCCTATACTCTCTACTCAAATAGGAAGAACTAGTTGAACCAGTATGGTCATCATATCCTAAAGACCTAGAAGTAGTGCCTCTCAAACACTGGCCAGATGATTGGACCTTATAACCAAAAATCTCAACCACTACCAAAAGTCTAACACATATTGAAGTGATGCACCAGTAGATACAAGGATATTAGAGTTCTGTCAAATTTGAGGATTCAAACCCTAATAAGAAATAGGGATCCTCTTAGTCTTAGTAGGTATCAACCAGGACCTTAACTTAGATAAACGATGAAACTAGGCCTCATACTCAGTGACTACCACAGACTTCTGCTACAACCAAATAAAACTCTCTCTCCTCCTGTCCCTATTAGTACAATAAGTATATCTACCTAAAAAGGCATCCCAAAATGCTCTATGTCAGGGGAAGCATACCAAATGATCTAACAACAACCAAGTATCTCCACCACTATTTTGTCAATCCACCCATATAATATACTGTGAAGTCTAGACCATGCGTCTCTAATAAACTAAAGTTATGTAACCCCTTCTGTAATCTATCAAGAAAGACTCGAGCATCCTCTCTAGGAGTGCTGGTGAATCTAGGAGGATCCAATCTGAAGAATCTTCATAATGCCTTCTAATATACATCAAACATAGGTGAGAGGAGAGGCATAGGTTGTGATATTAATGGAATAGGTAGACCAGGTGTTGAAGTTGTATAAGTCTAAACTAGAGGCATCTGAAATGAATAAGCTGTAGTAGTAGGTGGTCCCCCAAATCGAGATCACCTAGGGCTGCCCCCTAAGAAGATGTCTATGTACCATCAACCGAATACCCACTCATTATACCAAATAATTGCAGCAAAACACCTTAAATGTTAGGTGTAAAAACTGAAGATGGAGATGACGCCTATGCAATATAAGCTGGTCTCTGTACCTTAGGTGGCTGCTAAACCGGTACATGCTCAGTCTCAGTAGCTAGAGCTCTAACCAAAGGAGTAGCTTTAAAAGTTGTTACAGTGGGTAATGTCCTCGACCTCGGGGTTGATCTATAGCATGGACCCTATTTGGAGTCTCAACTAGTCGTACGATAGGCTCTCTATCTCCTGCTGTGTCTAATGATCATGTATATTTCATCTACAAAAGAGTGAATAAGAACGAATAAGATTTCAAGAGACCAACTAGGATGTACACTTGACACAAAAATTAAAAGATCTTCATATACTAAATATGTTTCTGTAGCCTTTCAAAGATAGGATATGAACATTATACCAATCAACAGAGGTTTACTAGACATTGTCTCATGTACCAATGATACAGATGAACTAAGAGATCTGTTACCAATTTGTCACGACATTATTTTTTAGGTCATGAGGGTACCTACAACACACCATAGACAAACCACCCATTAAGATAACAAAAGAGAAAGAATAAAAAAGTTGAAAGGAGAAATAATATGGTACGAAGATATAATCAACGAAAGATCCTAAAACCTGGTATCAAGTATATGAGCCACTAAAGTTTATGAGTGTCAAGAAGTAAAATAATATAAAAAGGATATATATATCTGTCTTAAAATGCAAATGACAGTAAGTAATGATATGAGCAAGAAAAAATGGCTTCTATCACCAAGAACCATCTTCTGTCACAACAATGGTTAACAATGCTGCACGAACTTGCAACTCAATGTTGTATGCTCGTACTAGGATCTACACCATAAGATACAAACGTGTCGTATGGTACCAAAAAATCAAAGCAATAGGGTATATAATAGGCATCATAGGCCAAAAGGTCAGACGTAAGAAATAAAGATAGCAAATAAGCAGATAGAAAAGGAAAGGCCATATAAGTCAAAGAAGTAGAGTAACATAAAAGAACTAGCTGACATGATATAGGCAAGTAAATAATCCTAGAAAGCTAGCTAATAATTACCATAGATTTAGTATAAATCCATGCTCAACTAATAAGAGATAAATAAAGATAACAGATATGGCGGAGTACAAGTAACCTTAATAAAAGGGATAGAAGGAATGGAACAACTACAAATAAGTCATGAAATAATGCAAGGCATAAAGTGAACTCAAAGAATAAAGCCATGTATTAAAGTAACAAATATAATAGAACAAATATATTAAAATCTTAATGGGTGCCCACACACCTGAGGGATACAAATAAGTAAATGCAAACTCTGCGACGGCCCATACAATCGAGAGTACAACCAAAAAACAAAAAAGGGTAGGAATGTCAAGAATGATATGATGTGATTCTAGTAAAACATGTGTCCCATATGTTCCTCCCTAACCTACAAGCCCAGCAGGTAGGACCCATAGAAGGTCACAACCCTTATATCACTACTCCCCTGTATACTCCTCCTCCGATCATCCATAATCCTGGATCAACGAGGTCCATAGAGTCCACAATTATATAAAACTCATAATCTCATGCTGTTCTCAAACCTCAATTGGTTCTATCTCAAAATATCAAGTATGAATAACCATTCCTAGTGAAAACTGGGTTTAAAATCAGTAGAAAACTCAATGTCTAGCGCTCAACCGCAATTGAGTCTAGTATCAACTGAAAATCAATGGAAAAGTCCAACCATAACATTTCATCATTGAAATATAGGGAAAATTATCAACTTTTCTTATTTTAATTTTATAATACTAAAAACAAGCCCACAAGGCCATGCAAGGTTTCAAAATTAGCAACTTTGGGCTCTTAGCCAGAAATAGTAGAAACAAAAGCATAAAAATCAGTTTTCATGATGATGTCGTGCACAATGACAATTAAAGTTCACAGAAAAAATCATGATGGCCCCGTAAAGGATCGGCGTCACTAAAACAATCTTAATCATTTAGTATGCTTGAGACTCACAAACATTCCCATAATTCCACCATTTTTATTTCAAAGTCAATGAAGACCACACAGGGCATTGGGTAATATATTATCATAATGCAATACCAAAGAAAAATCTAATAATTGGACTAAAGAAGTCGATAGGATCAGGGGCACCAATCCTTAATAACCAATGTAAGGATCGCTATTATTACTTTAAATATAAACCCATTTAAAGATTTATAAGTTATATCCTACCTGACGTTAGAAGTACAAGCTCATAAATAAGATTCTGTTGTAAAATGGAGAAATTTAAGAGTTGGGTGGATGTCATTATTTGGGGGTTTATTCCATTATAAAAAAAACCTTCGTCGTCTTTACCAGTGGTAAAGGCACCGCAACAACGATATTATTTCCTAAAGTTAGATTTGAAAATCTCATTTTATTTGGTTTTAGAACTTGTTTTGGATTAAAAATAGTTTTTACCATTTATAATACCCTAAAGGGTCATAACCCTACTTCTCCCTAGCCTCTCTCAATCTAAGATGAGAATTTTTCTATGTAAAGCTACTGTGGACTCCTCCATTGATTCTATCATCATCTCCAACTTGCAAAAAAGGGCTAAATATTCACAGAATTTCAGCAAGCTTGGTGCTCAGGTAGGATAAATGAGTAGTTTACTGCATTAGTTTGTCTTTTCATAACATAGGATTAACAGGTCATATCGTGCATATGCTTGAGGGTGAGGATGGATAAAAATGACTATAACATGCTTATAATGCAATTTGGTTCAAAAAAGTATTATTCTTGATTGTTGATTATTTCACAATATTATGTGTGCTTCTAGAATAGGAAAATTAGTATGCGAATATGACTTTTCTAGTTTCCCAAAATTTGTTCTAGTCGAAGTATGAGATTTTTCTTGTGTTACATTTGTGATGCTTAATAAAATGGGTTGATAAGGGTAGGCTAGGTTGGTTTATTGATGATGATGGGAAGATTGAACTGTTAGACATGTGATCTATTGTTATTGTATAATAGCGATAAGAGGAAGTATAATAAACTGAGGTAAACCAGTTAGTTGGGGTGAGTTTGACACATGTCTTGGTGATTGATTCCTGCTAGTGAGAAAATTAGTATTGGGTAGGAAGTTCTCTGATAATGACTTGTAGGACCGAATAGTGAATTACGATTGATAAGTTGCTAACTCCACCCCGTTGACCTTTCTATATGTCTTAGTTGCTTATGCCCATGATAAGCTCATTGAGTATTGGTATTGATTTATGTCTATAAAGGCTTGTATTAATAATAATTCATAGTATTAATCCTATCTATGTTTGGTTGTCAACCAAGTTATATTGTTCAATTAATCCCTATAAAGTTTTGAAATATAATGAGCAAAAGGACCTTGATCCAAATTTCATTAAACCAATAAAATTCCTTGAATTAAAGAGGTCGGTGATATGCCTTGATAAAGGCTAAAAGTGAGAGATGAATATTTATTGACAAATTGAAAGTGGAAAGATTTATATTGGCCACGTACTCGCTTATTAGCTACATGCTCGCTTATAGACTACATGCCTACTTAATGGCTACATGCCCTTATCGGCTATATGCCTGTTTATTGGTCATATAAACAATATTAATAAGACCCTTGGCTCATTATGGTGTAAACATTGATATTAATAAGGAAGGATAGGTAATAAAGTGATTTAAAGTGATTTACTCCTAGAATAATCTCAAGAGAATGTCCCAAGGTGCCAATAAATAAATTGACCTTTCCAAAAGAACTTTAATGAAGACTTGGTTATAAGATCTGAATTATTGCCAACATCATTTCACCTTTCTTGATTTCTGTTCTGTCTTGTATTTTATTTAGTGTGTTGTTTGTTGCTATTAAATTGTTTCTCCACTTGGTAGTGATCTTGAGGATTCTTGTGCCATAATGCATGGAAGGGCGAATTTTGGTGCTTACTTGCGACATATTGGTTGACTTGGTTATTTGTATTTGTTGTTATCTTGGTTATTTGATTAGTTGGTGCTTATTCTTTAAGACTATATGGGAGTGATTGAATATTATCCCAGGAGTCTAGTACAGATTAACTATGACTATCAGGCGAATCCTAAAGATATGGGTGAATAATTATATTCTATGTCACGAAATATTCATAGTGGCTTGGTGTAGTTGGGATTAAGAATGTGTGATAATTATAAACGACTATAGTTTGGATAAAGATTGTATTATCAGTATGTTATAGAGGAAGCATAGTTGAGGCATGGAGAATTTGGAGATTGAGGTATGAGAATGTTTAAGATGGTGGGTGGAAAATTGTTATTCTAAGATATCATGATTTTTTGCTCTTGATTCTATTTTATGACTATATGAATTAACACCGATCGATCGATGATGCCTATTAGTATGTGTGTTTGTACTAACTCTTCTCTCCTATTCTCTATTTTTAGGATGTAAAATGGATAAAGGTAAGTATTTAAAGTTGGAGGAAGATCACGAAACTCAACATTCACCTACACCTTCCATTCCTAGTAAAACTAGAGTACTTATATACTTATTAAGTTGATTATATATACTTCTTCGTGTATCTTGAATTTAGGTGCTCTTATACATACTCAACTACGTCTTGGATATGTTCTCGTAAACCGTGGGTTTTATTGGTGTTTAAATAATATGATAGTGTAATACCTGAAGGTCATTTTTGGCTTTTCTTATAAGATTACCATTTTACCCTTCGTGATAGTTTTCCCTTGTCATATTTGATCATTTTATGAGGTTAGTCTTGAAATCAGAGGAAAAAAGTTGTGAGTTATGAGAGAGTTTTAACTTTGAATGTCTTTAAGTTGAAATAATTAACTTTAATCAACATTTAAATTTTTGAGTCCTCAAATGGAATTTTTTCAGTTCTATCAGCTTTGGAATGCGGAATTTGGTCTAGGACCTTTATTTTCAGTTTTAGGATTTTCTTGGTGATTTTAGCCCGTTAGGCGAGATAAAGTTGAGTTTTAAAGCCAAAGTTTAACTTTGGTTAATATTTGATGATTGGATGGTCAAATTCAAATTTCATCAATTCGGCTGAATTCAGGTCATTTTTTACTTAGGAAAAGGTTCAAATAATTTTTTAGAAGCTCCGGGGCATTTTGGTTATTTTGAGCCAAGTTTATATTTTTATCGACCATGGTTGGTATCAGGTAAAGAAGAACTCGGATTTGCATTTTGATGGTTATGTTAAGTTCATTATGATGAATTTAGTAGGTTACCATATAGATTTATGTGCACGGGATTCCGAATGAATCTCGAGGTTTCATTCATAATATTATTTGTTGTGCTTCAGTTGTGTTTGCTGTCAACTGGTGACTGACTCATTACGATCAATGTTTTAAAAAGTAGTCATAGGGCGAGCCCTGAGGCAAGGAATTGCAAAATACCCTAGGCATTGAGGCAGCGAATGTCTCATAAGGTGTAAGCCCCAATTTGGGGCATTCTGGAGCGTTTTCCTAAGCGTGAGACGTGAGGTGTTTGGGTCATAAGACCAGAAAATTGTTACAAAATCAAAATAATTTTCCCTAATAAGTTTCTAACTAAAGAAAAAATACTCAAATGTTTTCTTTCTAAATACTGTAAAAGTAAACTAAAAATTCGAAGAGAAGTATTTTCTATTTTTAAGGCCTAATACTTTGTCTTATTCGCTATACATTTCTTGCTGAATCGATCTATACAATCAGGTATTTCCTTCTGTCTTTTACATTGTTTTAAAGTTCCTTTCTTTGCTTTCACTTCTCTCTTTTAAAGCATAATATGTTGTAAACGAGTATGTAAAATTTCTAATTAAGTTATGAAAAATGAATATTTTCTGATTTGTGTATCTTTTTCATTCTCTAGCTTGAGACTTTTAATACATTTTTTACTTATTTTGTTATTTTTATATTTTCTTTTATAAAATTTTATTGTTATTTTGTTGAAATATCCCTTTAAAAATATTTATTCTATTATCTTAATTTATAAAATATTAAAAATAAATAACCCATGGGGATTATACCCCACAGCCTTGGGGGTTACTCCTGCCCCATAATAGGTAAAATTCCTTCCTCATGTTTTTGCCTTTTGAAGCACTGATCGCGATCACGTAGGCCTAAGATGTCAGTAATAGGGATCACGTGATGGTTAATCATGAGCATAGAGCCTTCTATGGGAAAGGTCATGCTACTCTTCACGATCAGGTAAATAAGCATCGTCATTATGTAGAGCACCAATTACTAGTGACCAGTAATTAAAAATCACAAGTACATTTTATTCTTTCTTGTTTTTTTTTTATTTTTGGACCTTGAATCCTATATTAAGCTTTTTTAATGATTGATTTTGAGGAAAAACTCATGGATATGTTTTTTAATTATTGATTCTTCATTACCCATAATTATTTAATGATTTAATAGTAAATTATTAGTTTTAAAGTGTAAAATTTAGAGACTATTTGGAAAAAATCTTGATTTGGTATATTTGAGTTTCGAAGGAAAAATGCCACCATGATTTCAATAAAGTTTCATATTTAATATCCTTACAATATGGAACATGACTTTTGAAGAAAATTTCATATTTATCCTTATGCCTTGATTTTGACTTTTGAGGGGGGGGGGGAGAGATATTGGACCAGATTTCAAAAATAGCAATATGGGTGTCCTTATTCATATTTCTCCTGCTTAATCTATATTTGACTATATTTTAAAAATTTAGAGGTTTTGCTTAAAGGAAAGACTCACACTTGATTCTATTTATTCGTTTTGAGGCAAGTGGAGGTTCTTGACTCTTCTACAAACTGTCTAGGTGATTTTGTGCTAGTTTCTTGTAATCAGGAGTAATAGGAGTATTTAGATATTTGTGTGGGTGAAGAGGTGAGTATTCACCCCGAAACTAGACTCAAGCATACGGGGTTAATATAAAAAAATAAAAATATTTGTATAAATTTGAGTTATTTATCCTCTATTGAGTCACGATATTATGTAGACTTTGAGATACCTGGATGGGGTTACATGCACTTGATTTGTATTGATTTGATGATATACCTGTGTATGAGGTTTAATTTTTATGAGTTGATGACTGATATGATGTTTTGCCCATGTGGGGGCTTGTTGATGTTTTTACTTTTGTTATGTCATATTCTTTATGGTTGTGATATTATAATTGTTGTTGGATTTTGGATTTTGATATAATAATAGTAATATTAATAATGTGAAAGCGAGGGTTGTGGTTCATTTTGGTAATTCTATGATATGAGAATATTAATGTAATAAAGGCAAGGGTCGTGGTTCATTTTGGTAATTCTATGATATGAGAATATTAATGTAATAAAGGCAAGGGTCGAGGTTCCTTCTGGCATTATCGTGATATGATGCTCTTAATGATATCTAAGCAAGGGACGAGGTTTATTCTGACATTTTTATGGTATGGATTAGATACTGTGCCGGTTATGTATTTTGATTTAGTTATTGCATTTCATAGACCGTTTATTGATGTTATATTGCCTTTTTATTACTGTTGGATTTATGACCCTGAAATGAGGAAATGTGTCCTGGTTATGATGAACGAATGAGATAAGACATGATTGACGATGAATAAAATGGGGAAGGAAGTACGATTATGGTTGTATGGTTACTGTTTACCACGACCTATTCCTTTAAAACCCATCTTACGAGTCTATTTATTGATATACAGGATGTACTTTTTTTAACTGCAGGTAGACTTGTATTTTAGGTACTGATTGTGGTGTAAAGGACTTCTTGTATAAGTTAGTGGTATAATGAGTGGGATTTTCCATAAGTCGTGACTTAACTCAAAGAGAGAGATCTGCACTTAAATAGACTAGTGATGATCCCGTAGTAGTGATAGAGATTTAATGGGAGCAATTTAGTTCACGTGATAATTCTTGTACCTTTGCTTACCCATTCTAGAATCCTTCCCACAAGTCCATTTCTTAGTATCCAAGATGTACCCTTTTTAACATGGGTGAACCTTTGTGTTAAGGACTGAGTGGAATGCAAGAAAACGGTATGGACTGGTTTTGGCATGATGATTATGAATTGGTTTATGGACTAGTTATGAGTTACTTTACTAAGTTTGGTCTAGTCATTTTAGAGTCTATCTTATAAATCCATTCTTCAGTATCTAGGATGTATCCTTCTTACTATGGGTGGACTTGTGTGTTAAGGACTAATATGGAAGTTAGACTTGAGAAGTGTTTCCTTACGTTTACCTATGCCTTTTAAAATCCATTTGATGAGTCTATTTCTCGGTAACTAAGATGTATCCTTGTTAACACGCGTAGACTCATGTATTGGGGACTGATATGGGTGATAATGGACTCATTTAGTGAGCTTATAGTACGACTAATAGGATTTTCTCAGTAGTGGTAAGTTGAATGATAGGGGAGGCTACACTTGGGATAGGTCGAGGGTGAGATCTTAGTACTTGTGATTATTTTAGATTCAACTATCTTACTGGTTTTGGTACTTAACTGTTCAGATGCATGCTGATGCAATATTAGTATTTCATTGCAGTGATATTCTATAGGACATTTGGTTGATGGTTTTAGAGCATTAATGTTGTTTTTTTCTTAATAGTTAGTTTACTGTGGTTATCCCCTACGCCCTGTATCTATTATTATAATCTACTAGTTATGTTTCCTATTTGCAGCTTCGTGTTATGGGATAATTATGGTTGGTGCATCAGGGTAGTTGGTGCTCATCACCACTTTATTTTAGATCCATCCAGGAATACTTTTTGAGTACCTGTTATTTTGTTTTGGTACTTACTCATTTGCATCTCTATATTTGTGTAGGTTCAGAGCCTGGAGTAGCTTGATTTGCGTTCCCTCAGATTGGAGTCTGAGCCTGACACTCGAGAGATCCAGAGGTAGTTGTTTATAGTGTAAAAGTTCCATGGACTTTTCCTATCTTATGTCTTTATTTTTATTTCATTGAGAACCAGAGATATTGAGACTATTTATTATATCAGACTTGTATTAGCTTATTTAGTGGCTTGTACATAGTGACTCTAGATTTTGGGAGGTTTACTAGTTGGTTTTTTGTACTATACTTTCTATTCTTTTCACTGACTCATTATTTTCTACATTTACCTTTTTAGTGATGTTTAGTCTTACCTATGTAGGTGGGAAAGTACAAGTGCCATCATGAATGGATTTTTGGCATGACATGCTAGTATTATATCATTAGGTTCATAGGAATCACAGTGTATAAGACAAAGTTTATTAGAGTCTTGTAGATCATGCAAAATTGTCCATTGTTTATCTTCGAGAGGATACAAAACTTTTAGGAAATGCTCCTTTCAATCATTCACTTTTATCTTGCATTAATTATTCATTTAGGTATTGAGACGTGGTTTGTTCTATGACAAATAGCAAGAACCAGATCTTCAAATACAAATGAGTCCATCCCTACTCAAGTTGCTGAGACATCTACCAGAGGTAAAGCTTGGAAACAAGCCCAATGATAGGGCCGAGGTAGATCTTGAGGTGATACACCAGTGAGGGGATCGTCCATAGAAGTTTCTCTTAAGGTTGAGGTTCGTAATGACGAGGGACAGGTACCCCTAGATATTACTGCTGCACCACTCCTTTAAGGATTTTTTATGGGTTTTAGTTATGTTTGAGAATTTTACCACTGAGTAGGGGAGAAAATGCCATGCCTTAGGGTTCATTTATTAGGATAGGGGCTCAGGCATCAGAGAAACACAAGATTCTGGTGGGTCAAAAACCATTGGTTAATAGGGGTGACGGGATACTGATACTGGGTTTTGGAGCCTCAGGTGTGATTGGGACAATATTGTCTAATGACGAGCAACATAGGTATGAAAAGTTTAGAAAGATCAATCCCCCTTAATTTCAGAGTGGAAGAGAAAATGAGGCATATGAGTTCATATATAGTTGTTGTGATATACTTAAGAATGTGAGGATGGCAAACTCACATGGGGTCTTTATACTGCTTTGCAGTTTCGTTGTCCAATATGTTAGTAGTGGCATTATTACTTTATTGATAGACTATCTTTATCTCCTCCAGTTGCTTGTTAGGAGTTTACATAGGCCTTCTATGATGGATATGTCCCTTGGAATATGAGGGAGGAGAACAAATTAAGGTTTGAGTGGTTAGAGTAGGGGGTATGACAATAGTTGAGTATGAGACCCATTTTTTTGATTTGTTAAAGTATATCAAATCACTTCTTACAAATTTGGTTAAGATAGCTTGTAAGTTTGTATGAGGATTGACTAATATCCTTTGTGTTTCTTTGTTCATTGCTAAAGAGGCCAAGCTTACGGAGGAGAGAGGAGTTTGGGGACAAGCGAGATAAGAGGTCACATATATCTGGACTACTTTCAGATACTTAATACAGAGAAGAGGCTCCTTTAGACAAGGTAGTTCATTTATTTATCAGAGGATAGTTCAATAATCTATACAAAAATCTAAGAGTGGTCATGGGTCTTTCAGTTTGGGTCAGTCTTCTTGATGTTTTTAGTAGAGGCAATTCGGCCATGGTTTCCATTCAGGTTCTTTTTGATAAGCTCAACAACTCATGGTACCAAGGTCCTATTACACTTTGGGGGATCCAAGACACGTGATGAGATTTTTTCATTAGGGAGTTAGAGAGGACCCCAACCCACTTCACAATATCAATCTATGGCACCAGAACCTTTAGCTAGGGGTTGTGGTAGATCACAAGCAGGTAGAGTGGGTCGGACCCCTAGTAGAGATGACAATA
>JBDJHY010878650.1:0-14918 GCA_039654485.1 Withania somnifera
CCTTTCAGGACTTTTAATTGTTTGCCAAGTTCTCCACCAGTGAGTTATGGTTGAAGTAATTTAGTTTCCTTAGTCATGTGTGGTTTTAAGTGGCGGTATCCAGGTAGATCGCAAAAAATTAATGCAGTAAAGAACTGGCATAGGCCTATTTGTCCTTCAGATATTCAGAGCTTTTTGGGTTTAGTTAGTTATTACAGGAGATTTGTTGAGGGGTTTTCATCCATAATTGCCTCTTATATCGGCTTAGAAGAAGGTCAAATTTAAGTGATCTAATAGCTATGAGAAGAGTTTTCAGTAGTTTAAGAGTTGATTGAATTATGCCCAGTATTGACCTTGCCAGAGGGTACAAATGGATTTATTTTTTATTGTGATGCTTCCCGAGTTGGAATTGGTTGTGTATTAATGTAGAATGAAAGGTGACTACTTATGACTCCAGACATCTTAAAGCTCATGAGAAGAATTATCCAACTCATGACCTTAAGCTTGAAGTTTTTGTGTTTAAGTTGAAGATATGTAGACACTACTTTTATGGTGTGCATGTAGATCTCTTCACTTATTATAAAATCTTACATCATGTGTTCAGTCACAAGAAGATGAATATTTATCATAAGAGGTGTATTGAACTTATGAAAGATTATGATGAATGTGCTTTACCATCTGGGTAAGGCAAATATGGTGGCAGATACACTTATTTAGGTTTCTATGGTAAGTGTGGCTCATGTTGAAGAAGTAAAGAAAGAGCTAGTTTGGTATATGTACAGGCTTGTACTGTTATGTGTTTGATTGATTTATATAGATAATGGTGGTTATTGATTCTCAATACTTCAAAATCATCATTAGTCATTAAGGTGAAAGAGAAGAAAGACAATACTATAGTAGTGCACCGGTTTAAAGGTATTGTCCATAAGTAAAAGGTAGAGGCTTTCTTCCAAGGGAATATGGTGTGCTCTATTATTGGGGAAGATTATGTGTTCGTAATGGTTTGAGGGAGAAGATCCTATCAAAGGTGCACAATTCCAGATATTTGATTTATCCAGGCACTACCAAAATGTACCAAGACTTGATATAAGTCCACTGGTGTAATGGTATGGAGAGTGACATTAGATTTTATGCCTAGGTTCCCCAACTGTCAGCAGTTTAAGGTTGAGCACCAAAATACCATGAGGTATAACCTAGGAATTTAGGATTTGATGCGCCCAAACTTACACCTCAATTAAGAAGCATAAAGAAGTCACTGAAAAATATAGAACCCAACAAAGGTTGGGGTCGATCCCATAGGGAATATGAAAGAGAACAGGTCTATTAGAAGTTAAATCATTTTAAAGTTGCTACTTCCAAAGGGGGAATAAAAATAGTAATAAACCAATGCTTACAAGTTTTATATGTTGATTAAAGTGTTATCCATGATTTTAGTACTAAGGTTGAGATCCCCATATTTTTATAACTCCCTAGGTATTCAGTACTAGTAATCCTATCCTAGTGCTTAGCATGCAAAATTAGACAAGAAAATATCACCTAAATGCCTTTCAACCCTATTAGATGATTATCACTCCACACCTTTTAGCCTCTGAATATGTTCCATACTAACCCTTGCCTTATGCTTCCAGATTGATTATCCTTATTACGTATCAAGTCATTAGATGAAGGTTTAAGCTTCAAATCTCTATTGTTAAATCTCTTTTCCTATTTTCTACTTCTCTTTTGAGAAAGTAAACCCTAAGGCGAGTTTTAAATTTGCATCCATTAAAAATCAATCATAATGAAGAGATTAATAATACATGGATGCACACCAATTTTAAAATTACTAAATAGTTTAAGCTAGGTTGTTAATTCATCATGGTTCCTATAATCCTAGTTTTGGTGGTTTTAGCCACTCATGATCATGGTAATAACACTAAGTGGTAAAATCGAAGAATAATGGAATTGAATAGAATAATATCTTCAATAATAATCAAGAGAAAATGATAAAGAAATGTGTAAAGTGATCTTTTAAATCTCTAAAAATACTCAAAATAATATCAAAGTAGCGAACCCTAAATAAACCTAAGTAATATATTTATAGAATCAACAAAACTAATCCTAAACTAACTAGGAAAACTAGGTTAGCAGCTTCCCATGAGTCACTCCACATATCATGCGACCACGGTACGACTCATGCCTATTATTTTACATCAAATTTGATATGTCATTACACGAGTCAGTCCACAACTCGTAGCACCAGTGTACGACTCGTGACATCTTTCTTACTTCCAATTTATGGTAACTTAGCATCTAACTCCTAGTGATGCATGACTCTATTGCACGAGTCGTACCTTTGAGTCATGACTCTTGGGTACCTCTCATGCAAACATCCACCACTTAGCACTGCATTCTATCTTAGTTGTCATGAACCATGGTATGAGTCGTACAATGAGGTCACGACTCAAACCTCCTATCTTATGCACTTTGCCAAATTTAGACTTTCAGTTTCTTGTTTCACAATCATGCAGTAGAAGTTGTATGGTCAAGCCACAAATCATACCCTTTTCCACTACACCTCTTTTGACAGAAAAATTCGAAATCTCTTTGAAGGCACTTCCAACCCATTTTTCTGAAACTTAAACACAACAACCCATCATATCCACTAAAACATGCTTAAGAATATACAAAAATCCTTGTTTTAAGCATCAAAAGTGAAATCGTGGCACATAAAAATTCTTTCTTAGAAGTGGGATATGATCAATATGGATTTCATCAAAGGTCTACCTTACATTCACATGCCACATGATTCCATATGGGTGATTGTGGAAAAGATGAACAGATTAATCCATTTCTTGGAAGTCAAAGCTAATTATTCAATAGAGGATTATGCCAAGTTGTCCATCCTTGATATCATAAGGTATCATGATACTCCTTTTTCTATAATTTCAAAAAGGGGTACTCAGTTCACCCCTCCATTCTAAAAGTCTTTCCAGAAAGGTTTAGGTACCCAAGTGAAGCTTAGTATAACATCTCATTTGTAGACAGATGGAAAAGGAGAGGAGATTATCCAAACCTTAGAGCACATGTTGGGAGCCTAAATGATTGATTTCAAAGGTAATTGGGATGATTATCTGCCCTTGATTAAGTTTGCCTATAACAATAGTTATCACTACAACATCCAGATGGGTCTATATGGAAATATGTATATATCTCCTATTGGTTGGTTTAAGGTAGGTGAAGCGGCTAGGATAAGGACATATTTAGTCTGTAATACCATGCAAAAAATTCAATTCATCTGAGAGATATCAAAGACATCTCAGAGCCGATAGAAGTCCTATATAGATGTGAGAAGGAGAGATTTAGAATTTAAAGAGGATGATCAAGTATTTCTAAATGTCTTACTCATGAAAGGGGTAAAAAGGTTTAGAAAGAAGATAAAGATCATTCCCTAATATATAAGTCCCAACCATATTCTGAGGAGGATAGGAAAAGTGTCATATGAGTTGGATCTTCTAGGGGAATTGATAGTAGTGCATAAGGTTTTCTATTTGTCTCGAGAGAAGAAGTGTATTTGTGACCTTAATTAGTAGTACATTTAGAGAATAATGATGTTTAGGATAGTATCACTTATAATGATTTACCTATCCAGATATATTAGACATATATGTTTGCAGACTCAGAAAAAAGAAGATTGCATTAGTTAACGTCCTATGGAAAAATCAATCGGTTAAAAGAGCTACTTGGGAAGTAGAGGAAGTTATGATGGAAATATAACAAAATTTATTCCCTCCTAGCTCTAAGCCAACATGATGTGGTTACGCTCTCTTCCTAGCTATTTTTCCTTCTATTTCCTAATTTATATAGTCCTTCATGATTTCTTATGTATGCATTCATGTAAAGTATGCTCAGCTATGTTTAATTTATGTTCATTTAGCATCATGTACATGTTCAGTATTCAGATAGTCAGTACTAGCAGTTAATTTCACTCCAAACTCAATTTCCATCTTTATTTGAGGATGAATAATCTCATGAGAGAGATATTGTAATACCCCATCCATGTCTCAAACTTAGAAACCCATACTAAGCCTATAAAACTAGTAAAAAAGTTTCCAGGTTCCCATGAGTCTAGTCAAAACTCTTGATGTGTGAAAATACTTTTGAATCACAAGGACCTATTAAAGGCTTGGGTATTGTCCCTATAATACACGAGTAATGGTACGACTCATGAAGCAAGGACAAGAAGTTTTTATGATGACTTGTGGCATCTCACCTGCTTCCCATAAAGAACTCCTCAAGAGTTTTGACTTGTTATACAACTTATATAAAGAATTATATGAATTGTACTGTTGATTCACACAAAGTAACCAAAATCCTAACAATCCAGTTAAGAGGCCACAAATTCACACTAAGATTCATTATTTTTGTAGTACGACTTGTGATACTACTTTCATATTTTTATCCTCTTTTAATCAGGGATGATTTAGTCATTTCAAGACCTTCTAATACCTGCACTGTGTTTTTTCACTAACCGAAAGAGGGGGGCTTAAAGTAATTCATTGATTAACTTTTCCTCATTCTCACCAAACACTCAGAAAAGAAGCAATAAACTTTTCTCAAGTGTCAAAGCCTAGGATTCCTCTCGCCCAAACTCCCAGCCAAGTGTTGTGCAAGAATATCCATTTACTAGGTATGTGGGATTTAATGAGAGTTTTCTTTCACTGTCATGCTCTATTTTCAAGAAAACAACCTTTACTTAAGTATTTTCATGATCTTTAAAGTCTTGGATTTATTCCTAAGTTTATGCAAAGTGTTATATTCCACATTATAATGCAAGATTCATGGAACTTGATCCTAGTACATTATTTATAAATGATTTACTTGATATTTTATTTAATAACTTATTTATTAAAGATTCAACAAAGTTTCTCTCATGATCATCAAGTTTATTAAAATTTAGCATGACCAAATTCCATTAGCCCAAGGATTTATTAAAAGAATAATATCTAAATAAATTATTATGGTTTATTTTCAAAAGAAGTTTCAAGTATTATGAGCTTAAGTATATATATTTTGGGAGGTTATATAATATTGAGACAAGTATGAGTCTAAGGTCGCATACCTTGTAACCTACGTGCCACCCTAGGTTATGGTGTTTATCCTCAGTCCTAGGACTAATTTACCTTGTCTTCCTAAATTTAATTTTATACCTTGGCAAGCATAGAATATCCCTCCTCAACATGGCCAAGATGTTGGACTCAATGTTATCTCCCATGATTTATGTCGGTTAAAAAAATTCCCATAAAAACTTCTACAGTATCAACTTTCAGGGTTTATACATTTTTATGCTTCCTCACAGTTATTTCTCCACTATTTTACTTGTGTAAAGACTAAAGTATTTTATATTTTACATTATGCATTTTAGTACTTCCACTATGTTGGATGTACTTAACTTGTCTTTATCATGATTCCATCATACTTGTTTAAAGTTATTTCTTAGTTCACATGCTCTATACATTTAAAGTAATGGTCGCATACCTACTACACGGCATTATCTTATAATGTAGGTTTATCCACTCCTTCCAACACTTGAGGATAGAAGTACCTCTATTCTTGAAGTTAGTGGTGAGTCCTCATTCAGTCGAGATGGTCATTTTATTAGTTCCTTTTTTTTCAATCTATATATATATTTCTAGTTCCATTACTTTATAGTTAGATGGGGGTGTATCCTAGAAACTTACCATTTAGTAGAGGCTTTCAGACTTAGCATACATTCAGAGTCCATTCGTTTCATGGGTATTATCCAAGCCATGTTGCTATTTATATTAGAATACTATGAAGATATGTTCATTCTATAAGTTCAATTATGCTACAATTTAGTACTCATTATTTCATAGTTTATGCTAGAAAAAAGGGTTCTCCTGGGTCCGTTCGTGGTTCTAGGTGCCATGTACCATCAAGGGTGAAGACTCAGGGCATGAAAAACTTGGTATCAAAGCACAGAGTTCAAAAGTCCTAGGGAGTCTGAAATTCCATGTTTAGTAGAGTAATTAGTATAGGTTGAAGTGTATCACACTTATATTAGAGAGCATATCGAGTGTTTAAGAAAAGTTTCCCCTCTTTCTTGATCTATGTCATGCGATAAATTTTAAATTTATCTATCTATCTATATATATATTCTAACTCGAGATTCTTGTATTTTTCAAATTATTCCACCAAATCAAAACACCATTCACAAGACTACCTCAAATGTCAAAGATGTTGTTTCTCCAATGCTTCCAACCTATGTCATATAGACTAGGAACGAAGCATGTTCCATCAGACAGCCTAAAAATCCCCAAGATCTACCTCTCCCTAAACTCTAATGATCAGTCACCCAGTTTTGAGGCTACAAATGTGGAATTCTAGAGTACCATTCAGATGCTTACATAGTTGGTGTCAGCTCAGTCTAATCAGTAGAATATTCCTGCTAGCCAACTTAGTTCCTAGGTCAACTCTAGAACTTTATGAATTTGTGAGTTCTTGAGGATGAATCCTCTAGAATATATGGAGTCCAAGGTTGATGAGGACCCTTAGAACTTTATTGATGAGTTATTGAAAATCTTCCAGGTGATGTATGTTTACCTATTGAAAGGGTTGAATTGGCTGCTTACTAACTAAACAATATTGCAAATTTATGGTATCAATAGTAGGTGGAGCACTGAGGTAAGAATGTATTACCATCTGAGTAGGATGACTTTGAGGATGCTTTCCTTGAGCACCTCTTTCTACTTGAGTTAGGGGAGGGCAAGGTTGATGTGTTTAGAAACCTGGAGCACAACCTTACGTTGTAAGGAGAAAGGTCTAAAGTATACCTAGTTAGCCAGGTATGGGGCATAGGTTTCTACTTACTAAGGTACAGGATGAGAAAGTTAGTGGTAGGAGTTTCTAGGCTGGAGAGTGTAAAATAAAATTACTTCTCTATGACATAGACATCTCCAGACTCATGATCTATCCTCAGAGAGTGGAAAAAGAGAAATAAAAGGAAAGAGAGAGTCAGAATAAGAGGGATAGATAAAAAAAAATTTGAGATTCTCCAATAGAGGATCAATGGTGCTAATTGTTCAGGCTTCAAATAGTAATTGTCAGAACTAATACCTTCATTATCCAGTACTCCGATCTTAGCACCCTAATACAAGAAGGACCATAAGGGTGGGGAATTAGACTCTTGTTCCCACGGCAGTATTGCATAGGGGACTTATCACATAATATGAAATAAGTGTGTTAGGATTCATCTAAGATTGACTCATTGGGATAGATGCTACAGATGCGATCATCCATGACATATGATTAAAGGTTGCCTCTTGGCTAACTGAGGTAATGGGGGTAGCCAAGATCAGTTAAATTCCACCTCAGCTCTAGCAGTTTGCCCAACTCAGTTGGGTGCCAATTCTAATGATGGAGGAGGCCAGTGCTAGAACTGGTTGTATTCTCTCATGTCCCGTTAGGATAAAGAGAGCTACCTTGATGTACTCACTAGTATGTTACAAGTCTATTATTCTAGTGTGTATACATTTCTACATTAAGGAGATGCCCTATCTTTTGTCACACCTTATATTACTAAAAAAATTAGATTCAGTCCTGAGAAACTTTTATAACCCTTTTTAGTATGCAATCTAGTCAGTGACTTAGTCATAACATAAAGGTATATAAAAAATATTCAGTCTCAGTCCTCCAAAAATCCATCTCAACTGATTTAGTAGAGATCGACATTTTAGACTTTGATGACATCCTTGGCATACATTTTTACATTCCTTCTGTGTTATAATATATTGAGAGGTTAGAGTGGTTGAATTCCAGTTTCCCAATTAGCCAATCCTAGAATTAAAGGGTAATTCGGTCGTGCCTCATTTTATATTCTATCTTAAAGCTTGAAAGATGATTTCAATGGGATGTATCTACCATTTAGTTCAGGATATGCATAGATTACCCCCTATTGGACAAGGTCACCATAAAGAACAAGTATCCCATATCTAGAATTAATGACCTGTTCGACCAGTTTTAGGGAGGCAGTTGTTTCTCTAAGATAGATCTCAGATCAGTGTACTATTAGCTTAAAGTAAGATAATGTGATATTTTGAAGAAAACTTTAGAACTTGATATGGCCATTTAGAATTCGTAGTTATATCTTTTGGACTAATAAATGCTCTAAAGCTGTCTCAAGCTTGTGTATATCTCTAACCATCTCACCATGCAAGCATATGTATATCTCCGACCATCTCTTTTATAAACCTTATGTACAAGGTATTCAAGTCGTACTTGGACATTTTTATGATTTTCTTCATAGATAATATTCTAGTTTAGTCCAAAAGTGAGGAGGAACATGTTGGTCACCTGAGTGTTGTGTTATAAACTCTTTAAGATCGCCAGCTTGTTGCCTAGTTCTCCAAGTATGAAGTCAGTTTCTTTCCTAGGTTATGTGGTTTCCAGCAAAGTATCTAGGTGGCCTCTTAGAAAATTAATACAGTAAAGAACTGGCCTAGACCTAATTCTCCTTTAGTAATTCAAAGATTCTTAGGTTTAGCCGATTATTACCAGAGACTTATTTAGGGTTTTTTTTATCCGTAGTTGTTTTTTTGATCATATTGACTTAGAAGAAGGTTAAATTTTAGGACCATAAGTTATTTGACGATTCTCCAAGTGTTAAGTCAGTTTCTTTCCTCAGTCATGTGGTTTCCAGCAAGTTATCTAGGTAGGCTCTTAGAAAACCTGATGCAGTAAATAACTAGCCAAGACCTATTTCTCCTTTAGATATTTGAAGCTTCCTAGGTTTAGCCAATTACTACTAGAGATTTGTTGGGGTTTTTCATCCATAGTCTCCGCTTTGACCAGATTAACTTAGATCAAGGTCAAATTTCAGTGGTATGATAGATGAGGGAAGATTTTTCAGGACATTAAGACTCGGTTGACTTCTTCCCCAATAATGACCTCGCTAGAGGGTACAAATGGGTTCATTGTTTATTATAATGCTTCTTGAGTTGGACTCGATTATGTATTGATAGAAAATGTCAAGGTGATAGCATATGCCTCCAGACAACTTAAATCTCATGAGAAGAATTATCTGACTCATGACTTTGAGCTGCCAAGAAAATGTCAAGGTGATAGCATATGCCTCCAGACAACTTAAATCTCATGAGAAAAATTATCCGACTCATGACCTTGAGCTTCCAATAGTGGTGTTTAAATTAAAGATATGGAGACACTACCTTTATGGTTTGCATGTATATGTTTTCACTTATCATAAGAGACTACATCACGTGTTCAGTCGTAAGTAGCTGAATCTTCATCAGAGGAGGTGGCTTGAACTTCTAAAAGATTATGACATGAGTGCGGTTTACCATTCGTGCAAGGAAAATGTGGTGGAATACACACTTAGCAGGCTATCTATGGGAAGTGTGGCTCATATTGAAAAAGGTAAGAAAGATATGGTTACATCGTGAGGTGTTTGTTTGATTGAAATGGATGATGGTGGGTTGTTATTTTAGAATTCTTTAAAATCATTAGTAGTTGTTAAGGTGAAAGAGAAGAAAGACAGTGATCCAGCATTGCACTAGCTTAAGGGTGTCATCCCCAAGTATATGGTAGAGGTAGGGAGATGGTTTGCTCTATTCCTAAGGCAGATTATATGTTTCAGACATCGATGATTTGAGAGAGAAGATCATATCATAGGCCCAAAATTCTAATTATTAGATTCATCTAGGAGACATAAAAATGTACCAAAACTTTAAAAAAGTCCACTAGTGGAATGGTATGAAGAGCGACATAATAAATTTTGTGGCTAGGTGCCCCAACTTTCAGCAGACTAAGATTGATCACCACCAACTATGAGGTATGACCCAAAATTTCATTATTCCTTCTTGTAAGTAGGAAGTGATCAATATGAATTTAATCATAAGTCAAACTTATACTCGTAGACATCATGATTCCATATGGGTAATTATGGACAGGATGATCAAATCATCCTATTTGTTTTCATTCAGAGATAATTCTTCAGCAGAGTATTATGCCAAGTTTTACATTCAGGAGATCATTAGGTATCATGGTACTCCAATGTCCATCCTTTACGATAGGGGTACTCAGTTCACCTCTTAGTTTTAGAAGTATTTCCAGAAAGGTTTAGCTACCCAAGCTCAGTACAATATTTCATCCACAAACAAATTGACAAGCAGATTCAACCATCCAAAACTTTGAGGACAATTAAGAGCCTTCATGATTGATTTCAAAAGTAATTGAGATGATCATCTAACCTTGAGTTTGCCTATAATAATAGATATCACTCCAGCATCCAGATGGCTCCATATAAGGCTCTCTGTTAGAGGAGGTGTGAATCTTTTATTGGTTGGTTTGAGGTAGGTGAAGCAACTATGATAGGGCCAAATTCAGTGCACGAGGAAATAAAAAGTTTAACTCATCCGAGAGACACTGAATACAACTCAGAATATACAGAAGTCCTATGTATATGTGAGAATAAGGGAATCAGAATTCAAAGTAGATGAATGATTATTTCTAAAGGTCTCACTTATGAAAGGGGTGATGAGGTTTGGTAATAATGGGAAGATAAATCCCTATATTAGGTCCTTATTATGAGAAAGATAGATAAAGTGGCCTATGAGTTTAACCTTCCAGCTGAGTTGGCAATAATGCATTCGATTTTCAATCCGTCCTTCTTGAAGAAATGCACCAGTGACCCTTCATAGGTAGTACTTTTGGAGAGCATTGGTGTGAGGGACAGCCTCACTTATGAGGCTTTTCTTGTCCAGATATTAGACAGACAAGTGTGTAGACTCAATACCAAGAATACTGCATCAATTAAATTCCTATGGAGAAATCATTGGATTGGGGGAGATACATTAGAAGAAAAGACAAATATGCTCAAATTACCCATATTTGTTCCTTCCTAGCACAGATCCAGTAGGAGGTAGTTGCACTCCCTTCCTAGCTATCTTTTATTTATTTTATGCTTCATATCTTTCCTTCATGATTTCCTTTGTATGTATTTGTGCCAAGTATGCTTATCCATTTCTAATTTCAATTTAGTCAGATCATATACATGTTCAATATTAATATAGTAAGTTTTAGCAGTTTATTTCACTCTACACTTAATTTTCCTCTCTAATCGAGGATGAATAATCCCAAGATGGAGATATTGTAACACCCCATGAATGTCTCATGCTTAAAAATAAAGAGTTAGCCTAGAAAAATAGTAAAAAGTTGCTAGTTTCCATGATCCAGTCAAGACTCATGATTTAAGAACTACAAGTCATACTGTTGAGTCATAAGGACCCATCAAAGGCCTGACATATTTTCCCTAAAATCCATCAGTCGTGGTATGACCCTTGAAGTAAGGAACAACAAGTTGTGATGATTACTCGTGGCATATCACCTGAATCCTATCAAGAACTCCTCAAGAGTTACGACTTACAGTACAAGTTGTATGAAGCATTATACGACCCATATTTCGTTCCAAGTCAGCAGAAGCCTGAAAATCCAGTTATGAGACCACAACTCTACACTATGAGTCATAACTTCTATAGTATGACTTGTGAGGTATGTCGTGATACCCCTTCGATAGTTTTATCCTCTTTTAATCAACGGAAATTTAGTATTTCCCCAACCCTTCTATACTACATCATTTCGTTAACCAAAAGTGGGGGATTAAAGTACTCAATCGACTAAATCGTCCTTATTCTCTCTAAACACTCAGAAAAAAAAAGATAAAATTCTCTTAAGTAGTCATAGCCTAGGTTCCTCTCTCCCAAACTCCCAACCAAGTCTTGGGAAAGAATCTCTATTTACCAGACATGTGGGTTCTTTAATGAGAGCTTTATTTCGCTCTAAGTTTAGTTTTATACTTTATCAAGTATTGAGCTTTCCTCATCAACATGAGGAAGATGTATGACTCCATGTTAGCTCACATGGTTTAGGAGAAATTCCCACAAGATGCTTTACAATGTCAACTTTTAAGGTTTATACAATTTTATGAATCCTCACAATTATTTCTCCATGAGTTTACTTATGCAAAGACTAAAGTGTTTTCTATTTTACATTTTGCATTTTAATGCTTCAACTATTCAATTTATTTAAATTAACTTTATCATGATTCCAATCATACTTGCTTTAAGTTATTGCAAGTTCACATGCTCAGTACATTTAAAGTATTGATAACACACCTTTCTTGTATTGAATTGTCTTATAATGTAAGTTCAGGCACTCCTTCCAACACTAGTAGATAGCTGGACCTCCATTTCAAAAGTAGTGGTGAGTCCTCATTCAGTTGAGGATGATTATGTGATTAATTTCTTTTTATTTCAAAATATACATATATTTCTAGTTCTATTACTTTAGAGCTAGTTGGGGGCTTGTCCTAGCAAGTCATTAATTTATAGAGACTTTCAGACTTAGCACCCAGTCAGATTTTGTTCAGTTCATAGGTATTATCCAAGCCATTTTTCTTTTTTTTAGACTATTATGACGATATGTTCATTTTATAAATTCAGTTATGCTTGGTTCAGTATTCTCATTACTTCATAGTGCGTACTAGATCCAAGAGTTCATTTGGGACCATTCATGATTCTAGGTACCATGTCCCTTTAAGGGTGTAGACTCAAGGTGTGCTACCACCCTGAGATTTCTTCAACTCTCAACCTAGGAAAATTTCTAGCAAGGTATTTAGTCTAAAAAGCAACAACATAACGATGGGGCGAATCGTTATAGTTAGTTTGTTAAAGAGATAATCAACTAAGCAATGAATAAAAAGAGACTGAGGCATAATAAGAATAGAGAAAAATAAAAAAATATCATGATTTACTAGAGGAAGACTCTAAATATCTCATCTCACTGATTCATAAATCCTTATATGCCAGAGTAACTAAACTTTTGGAGAAATCGATTAAATTTAAAGAAATCACTCTACAAGTGAAGTCCAGAAAATTGTATATATTATTTTTTGTTAGTTCTTAGTATTTTCTTATATCCTTATGAATTTTATGGACTTAGCTATTTATAAGATACAACATAAAAATTAGGGGGCCAAGTAACTCTACCTGTCATAGTACCGCATCCGCATTGTGACAAGTGGCATGCCTTGGTAAAAAATCGACTGCGGTTGGCCCAAGGATTTCAAAGTCCTTTCCTTTATTCTTAAAAAAGAGTATCCATTCATAAACCTGGAAATGTTTATGTTTATACTTACCCATTCTCAATGGGATTGGGTCATGGTACAATCTTAGATATTATTTTTTCAGTTTTATGAGAGATGAAAAATCTCGATCAGAAAAGTTCACACCATGGTCTGGAGGGCTATCGCCTGCTTTATTTTAGTTGCCCAATCCATAGGTTTGGACTTCACCTTGCAGCATATAGTCTCGCTCTATTATCCTTGTTTGATAGGTGATAATCTACTATCCATATCTTGCTTAGGGAAGAAGGCAATTCTTTTGTCTTCATTAGTCGGCCAATATTTATTTAGGTTTCACTTTATGAAGTGGAACTGCAATCGTAAATTATTCTTCAGTGATTTTTATGTCATTCACAACCATTTTATTGCCTCTCCCTAATTATTTCTCTTTAATTTGGTTCAGACATACGATAGATTCTCTCAATTGCTGCCCTCAATCTTTGAGTTTGGCTAGGAAAGATCATTTGCTCCATCAAACCCTCCTAGCATAACTGGCACTTTATATTTGGTAATATGTGTTGACATTTCAAATAACATTCCATTACCCATGTCTATCCATACTCAAGTGTATCCCTTCATGCAGGGCTCAAATATGAGGCTGTGGAGTCCCATTGGCAGTTATTCATGTCTTTCCATGAGAGATATGCTTACTCCCTCTTTTGGGCTGAGAACAACGAAAGTCAAAGGATATTTTTTGAAAGAGAAAGACTTGCGCTGGACCAGAATTGTCACTGGCCGAAAATGCAAAGAAGGCCAAAGAGGCCCCTCTTTCAAACGTTGTTAGCAATTCGTTTTCCCTTTGTAGGAGTAGGGCTGAAAAGTCACAACGGCCCACCTAGAAAATATGGTCCTAGTAATAGTAGCTGACTAAGCATGGATACATGGCCCACACGATCTGCAGGATAACCGCATAATAAGTAATTGATACTCACCATAATTAAGAGGACTCCTAAATAGGAGAAGAATCATACAAGGTGTGCAATACCATTTATAAGTGGTAGAGTTATGGTAGGATTACCATATTTAGTTACATCAAATCCCGAGAATCACTCCAGGTAACTATTTTCTTCTACTGGGGCATCAGAAACATCTATAAAAGCCCAAGTAAGTTCAAATACAAAGGTATGCTCAAGATACTACTCACTAAATATTCTTGGAATTCTCTCATTGCTTACTTACTAACTTAAGCATCAAAGAACGACCCCAGAGACCATCCTGGGCCTTGTTTTGCAGGTTACACTCGTGATTCATTATTACTAGACAAATACACTCGTGATTCATTGTTACTAGACGGAGTGTTCTCATATTACAACCTTGGTAAGATTTTGAGACTTATCAATTGGCGCCATCTGTGGGGACGACTAAGAACAATTACACCACGAACCTTCAAAACCAGAAAAAAATAATGAACACCAGGAGTCAAACAACCAAAGCGGACCCAAGTACCAATACTCCAGCACGAGAGAGACCTGCTAAGAGGGGATGAGGATGGGGGCGACCCCGAACCAATACCAATAAACAAAACGGGGGATCCTCCTAGCACCAAATCCCCTCCAATGCTACTTTGGAGGCAACACAGAGGTTCGCAATCGACCACCCAGAATTGTTCTAAAGGTGGTACGAGAAACAACCACAAGCTCCATCTAATGGGCCATAAAACTCTGGGATGGAAAATTCACCGACAAGGCCATCCCAGGAAATAGCCGGATCGACTGACTCTTACTCTAGTGATGAATCACCTCGT
>JBDJHY010878869.1:0-14917 GCA_039654485.1 Withania somnifera
TTTAATCGAAGGTATTTCGTTTGAGGATTCACGTTGTAACTTAGATTATATTGATTGGATTCTTCTTCTCTTTTCTTTGTTCAATTGGGAGGTGAGGGTATAAAAGTCCCTTGTTGCCCATAAACCAATAAATTATTTAAGTTTCCGCATATCTTTTGTTTTTTGTCTCTTTCTCCCTAAATCTTATGTTATGATTCTTAACCCGAATCTTATCAAGACAAGTTAAAAGAAACCAATCATATGGAGTCCAAGGGTAGTGGTCAAGCTAGCCCTACCAAAGTCGAGTACAAAGCAAGGGTACATGATAGACCAAGAGAAGGTAATGTTGCAAAGCCTAATTTTCCTACACCTTCTACTATCCAATGCTTTCAACGTCAAGGAGGAGGACACATTGCTAGTGAGTGTCCAAATAAGAGAGCAATTGTTGTTTTTCATGATGGATATAAAATAGAAGATGAAGATGATTATGGAGAGAATATCAATGAGGAGGACAAAAAGAGTGAGAATGAAGGAGGTACCATAGATGATGACCTTGATTTCATGAAAGAGATGATTAACTTTGCTTGCTTGGTGAATAGTATTGTATTCAATCCAAAAGACAAAGATGAGTTAAAGGTTAATGTTAACCTTTGTTTTATGGTGAGAAGAATTATGGGGGCACTTGCTAGGGAAGATCTTGACCAAAGAGAGAATTTGTTCCATGCAAGGTGTAGAATCTTGGATACGGTATGTTCCCTAATCATTGATAGTGGTAGTTGCACCAATGTGGTAAGCTAATATACGGTGGAACGGTTGTAATTTCCCACTACTAAACATTAAAGTCCCTATAAGCTACAATTGCTCAATGATAGCAGCGAGATGAAGGTTCTTAGATGCTATGGTCAAATTTAGCATTGGTAAGTACCATAAGGAGATATTGTGTGATGTGGTGCCGATGTTGGCTTGTCATATACTTTTGGGAAAACCTTGAAAATTTGATAGGGATGTTATTCATCAAAGTCAAACCAACAAGTACAGTTTTGTGATGAATTGAAAGAAGCATGTGCTTGCGCCATTGACTCCCTACAAAGTATGATACAAGAATGGTTTGCAACCAAGCTAACATTAAAAGCAATCCATCTCCAAGTCAATTTACAAGGAATCAAGCTAAGGAATTGAAGGCTTTTAAGCTATAATGAAGAAGTAGGCTGCATCGTAAATAATGTAAAATACCCAAGAGAAAATTTAAAAATTTTGGGCTTGCAAAATATCAACAATTGAAGCCCAAGAAGAACCTAAAACAGGCAGCTATGAGAAAGTCCAAGAAGGGATTAAAATCAGCCCAAAACAAGACCAAGTGAAATATTCAAGCCCAAGGGAGGTTGAACCAATCCAATTCAATGAAGGAGAACAAATTTCACTCCAATTAGAAGAAGGGGGCGGTTGAAAGTCATCAAACCCTATCTAATCATACTTTAAATTACTTGTTCTAGTTGTAGTCAATTTGGGTAAAAGAAACCTAGTCCAACTCTACCACTTTAGGGGAACTACCTAGGCTATAAATAGGGGGTTTCTTTCAAATGAGGGACAAAAAAATTGATGAATATTGTAACCCTTTGTCTGATTATAGTTTAATTTTAATTTCCATAGTTTATCAGTTAGTCAAGTGATTAAAGGTGGACTCCTTTAGTTGCTACTTTTAAGTTCTTTCTATTAAATTTAATCGAAGGTATTTCGTTTGAGGATTCGTGTTGTAACTAGATTATATTGATTGGATTCTTCTTCTCTTTTCTTGGTTTGATTGGGAGGTGAGGGAATAAAAGTCCCTTTTGCCCATAAACCAGTAAATTGTTAACTTTTTGGATATCTTTTATTTTATTTTATTTCTCCATCAATCTTGTGTTTTGATTCATAACCCGAATATCATCAAAGGATGACATCAGAATCTTCAATTTTAAGTTCAACGAGGTCTGCTAGAATAACTTTTAAAGGAATGACACTGGGAAATTATTGGAAGACTCGTTTAACTATGATGAATTCACCAACTAGAATGGAGATAGAAAAAGTCTTAGAAAGAATCTCTAGACTGACTCAAAACTGAGTTGCCACAAAAAGGGAAATCAAGTACTGGGTAGTTTTGGGGTCTAATAAAGCCTATACATCAAAGAAGCAAACAATAACATAAAAATGACCATGTTTGATGACTTCTCCTAATACTTTCTAGAATGTATAAAATCGATTTTGGCATTGGCTATGACCAATGCTAAAGGTTGTGCCCTACTGGGTTAGATGAGCTACTGGTCATGTAGAAGAGGTAGCCTGAGTCCTATTGCCAGTAGTCCCCTTTCTATATGAGGGGAAATCTATAAGTCGGTGTCCAATTTGACCACATCCAAAACAACCCTTCTATCTGTACAAACACTCCCCCGAATTATTTTTACCACACCTACTACAGGAAGGGTAAGTACACCCTTCTGCAACACTACCCTAAAAAACCTAAATTGGTTCTCTGACCTACTAATTCTTCTGAGATCTAAAGTTCTAGGATGAGGTACTGGCCCAATATAGGATTATAGTTCTAGGATGAAACTCTCTTTTATAATGTCCTTGGCACCCACTATCTTCTCCAGGTGAACTATAAACCAACCAATGTCTATATCATCGTTAAGCATGGTTTCTCTCCCTTTCTTTAGAAAATAAGGGGAGAGTCTGGAAATGAACAAACTTATCTAGTTTCTAATGTATGCAACCATATCTTATGTATATTAATACAATTGAGTGAATCTTATCTTGTACTCTTCCACGAACATAGATCTTGCTCCAAATTCATAAACTCTTGGGTTTTATCCTTCCTTTTTCTTTCGAGAAGAACCAGCCTTAGAAGGCCTTTCCACTTTTCTTCTAAAGTAAAGATACATCCTTCAACTAGTTGGATGTAAGGTTTATTCTGTAAGCATCTGCCAATTTCATCATATTGCAAACCCAACAAAACTCCTCTATAAATTTTTTTGGTTCTTCCTTCTAATTTGGATGTATGAAATCCTGAAGGGTTAATTTAGAGTAATTATCGAACTCTGACAACACCAGTATATAGAGAAACTAATTGGACTATAGGAGTTGTTGCCTGCAACTAATCCTGAGTTGTGACAGTCTATGCCAATTGTTGTATAGAATTTTAGAACTTAGTAGTGGTAATAATGTCAGGCTGAGATTCAGGGACTCCAGGAGCTAGAGCTAGTAGATTCTGATTCTAATTTATATTACGGGTCTAATAGGAAGGTGACCAATAAGTTGGTGACCAATGTGTTGTAGCAATTTTTAGAGACATGATATTAAACATATAGAGCATGAGTTAGAATAGATTCTAAGAGTTAAATTTTATAGTATGAAACAAGACATGAAATAAGGGAAAATTTTCCTATATGTTCGATAGCCTCTCCATTATAAGTGTGGAACACTTTAGGTCTATAAAAAACTACTAAACATTAGCTTTTAGACATCCTAGGATACTTGAACCCATATTTGATAGGTAAAAACTAGGCTCGGGCTTTTAGGACTCAACATGAGTCAGGCTTGCATAATTTCATAGGCTTGGACATAACTCAAGTAAAAACTCAAGCCTGTACATTCACTATTTATTTTTAGACTTGTAAAATTCATGTGAAGTTCTATCTCAGACTCCCCTCAAGCATTTAGAGTTATTCTGAGGCTCAAGAACTGCAAAATGCTCCGGCGAATCCATTCTAAGGCTTCATAATCAAGTACGTAGGACGCAACAAGGGTTGTCTTCCAACCTTGTGTCCTATCCTGACTAGGAAATTTCTAAGCAATTTCTAAGCAAATAAATCATAAATTTCTAAAAGAGATACAAAACTCAAGTAAAAACTATGCTTATTTGAATAGCACATGCTGAGACTCATGTATTTCCAAAAGCTAAAAATTTGCATGAAAGTTGAAAATAAATGGTAATTTCTATAACAATAATAAAATCCTATTATCAAATACGGAGACCAGTGTGAAAAATTCTCAGTTGGCGGATGTACTATACCTTTTAGAAGAATAGGAGTCTCCTAGTGGATCCACTAGGTCATGAAGTATGACTCTTTGAGCTAAAGTATCCTATTATAGCATGTAATTTATGGGATTTATTCAAAACTCCATGTTATTCAATAAAAACCTAGCACTCGAACTCTTTTGGTGCTAGTACTACTCCCAAAAACTAAAACTAATGGCTCACTTCAAAATTAAAATAACCTTCTAAGTAAAATGATTGTTAATTTGACAATAGTTTGCTTCGATGAGCATGTAAATATTGTCTGAACTATAATTCAAGTATTGTAAACATATTTAAGTACATTATTCTGAGCTAAGCTTAATTCTTTGCAAGAAAAAAGAATTTGTGAATTTTAATTGACACTATAAAAAGTCTTGCAACTTCATAAATCCATCACTTCATAAGAATCTGACCATGGACCATGATTTATTACAAAATTTAAATATAACAATGAAAACTTCCAAATTTATAGCATAATAGCATGAAATTTCATCTAAACTCATAAAGACCTAAAGGATCATGAATAATAATAATTTTATAATATTCAATGGAGGGCTGATTTCATCATGAAATAACTAATTGGATAAAACCTAACTCATAATTTATGCTTTAAGACTAAAAACGGTTGGAAGACAACCCTTGTTGAGTCCTATGTACTTGATTATGAAGCCTTAGGATGGATTCGCTGGAGTATTTTGCAGTTCTTGAGCCTCAAAATAACTCTAAATGCTTGAGGGAGTCTGAGATAGAACTTCACGTGAATTTTACAAGTCTGAAAATAAATAGTGAATGTTTAGGCTTGAGGAATTTATACCCATACTAAACACCTTAAAATACAACAATTTAGGTGTAAAGAAGTAGGGAAAAGAATAAATTAATCCTAAGAAAATGGATTGATGTTTGAATTGTTGGGGGAGGGTGATGAACAGGTTGACGGACCATTAATTGGTCCGTGAAAGTTGTCGAGACAAAAAAATATCACTTTAAGTCAACAGACGGATCAACAGACCAACAACTAATTTTATAGGACATCACTTGGCTCATTGGCCTGAAAACTAGTAAGCTTTCTTTCTTCCAATATTGGACGAAGTCGACTGATGGTTCCATGGTTCGTAAATAGAAGTGACGGCCTGTGGAACACCCACTTGACTTAATTTCAAATTTTTAATCTAAATTTTTGGGTTTAGTCTTAACATGATCTATGACAATTTCTTAGAGTGCTACAATGTCTTTTATGATGTACACATGTTTTCACGATTTTTATGCATAATTTCATAAATTATGACAATTGTTATAGTGTACCAGATTTTTATACATAAATGCATGATTAAACTTGTTTAGTGTGAAACCCTTGATTTTTTTGATCTATGAAGACTTCAGCCTAGTCCTGAAATAGTTTACTAAGTGATTAAGATTCCTAAATTTCATGCTCTAACAATGTTTTTGCATGATCTTACAAAGAAAATCAGTGTAAGATATATAAAGAGTATATTTTAGAGTCATGTTCACTTTTTGCATGGTTAGTTGAGTACTTAGATATTCTCCACATATCAGGGCTAGAAGCTATTAGAGTTTCACATTTTGAGAATAGTATTAGCGCTGAGTGAATTTGAGTTGGGAACCCCAATCTTAGTACTACGTGCCAACATAGGATTGTTTATCCTATGAGTATTGTTTAGATAGTGGATCCACAAAATGGTTAGTTCCTCTAACTTTAATCAGATATAGTATACCAACAAATTGGAAGGTAGTCTGGACTCCATATCATCATATTCAATTTTATTATAGGTTATAGAACCTTCCGCTATATACATCTTCAATCAAATTACAGTTTCTTAAGTAAGTCAAACAGTATCTAAAGATTTGTTAAATTTTCAACCTTACTTGAGGTTTTAAAATTATTTTTCGTTATATGTATATGATGCTCTTCATCCAGCTTATAACAGGTACGTGATACATATCACCCTAGTTTATATTTTATATCAGCAGGCTTAGTTCAGTCCCATGGTCATCACAACTTATAATTGTCATATTTTATCATTTTTGCATTCTTGCATATTTAATGCATTCCAAGTACTGACTGTATACTTTGTCTGCATTATCTCAAAATGCAGATCCATGTAGCTATTCTTATGCTCGTGGTTAACTGGATTATCTGCATCCTAGATACAGGGTGAGTCCTCATGTTTCGGGACTAAGATTGGTTCGAACCGGTTCATGTATTTTATTATTTCATTTATTTGGGTTAGCGGGGGACTTTGCCTTAGCAACCCTTTAAATAGTAGTAGAAGGATTTCCGAAAGAGTTGTAATCTGTTCAAAAATGTTTGTTATTGGTTTTTTTATTACTAATAGTCTTTTATTTAAGTACAACTTACTTTTGTTTATATCATTAGTTTTTCATAGTTTTACATCCAGTTTAGAGCATTCTAGATCCAAGGGTACAGTTAAGGCTACTCTGTGGTTCTAAGTGCCAAGTTCGTCTAAAATATAGACTTGGGGCATGATCAGTAATCAATAGTTAAGCATCATCTTTTACTTTTGATATTCATATTCATAATCTTATATAAATTTTTTTACTGGTATATCATCTCTATACATATATTGTATATATTTTATAGTATAAATTTACTACCTTAAAGCTTGACTCTAGCTGATAAAATTCTAAATAGGTGTACGATGAGATTTTGACGTCATTTAAGGTCTTAAACATCTCATAATACAAAGTTGAGTTCAAGGGTCTTTCAATATGCTTAGTTTTGATATTACTTCATGCTTAGGTAAATCTTAAGCGACCATATTAGGTGACCCATCACCTATCCAATGTAAAAGGTCTTTGAGTCTAGTTTTCAATGCAATAAACCACGTGTCATTTTGAGTTCAGAGTAAAATGTTATGGGTATTTTACAAAAGAATGCGCTAATGTGAAAATGTTCCAGGATCAAACCAAGACTCGTGAGTTGCACTAGTATGACTCATTCTTTCCAAAAGTATGACTCTTGATGTGAGTCGTACTGCACAACCAACATCTTCCCCTTTTACTGTGAAGGTTTCACGAGACCTAACCATGACTTGTACACTTTTATATCATGAACCGTGCAAAATCGTACTGTTGAAGCATTAGAACCAATAATCTTTGTCTTCTTTGTATGAAACTAAATTGTTAGTTGTGGTTTTGAAGACCATGACTCATTGCCTTTTGTAACAAGTTTACTTAAGATATGAGATTTTTAACTTTTTTATTAGAAATTGTTAAACTGCTTAGTTAAGATGGAGTTGAAGTTGATTGAATTGTTCATGCATCATATAGTACTTATCATTATGTTGTATAGCATGTTTTATACCTGCTCACATACTCAGTACATGTTTTATGTGCTAATTATACTTTTTTTACATGTGTTAACCCCCATGCAGACCTTGTCAACCATCTGAACATTCAGGTTGACACTACTTGCATTCCTAGAAGATTAGTGAGTTTTCGCTTGATTTGAGGGAAAGCTATCATGTTATTTTATTTTTTGATCTAGAGCTTGGACTTTAGCTTTTTTATTTATTATTTCATTTATTAGAGACTAGCTAGTAAACTCTTGCAATCCATTATTTAGCTATTAGGGGCTTTCAGACTAACATGTATTGTTGTGAGACTTGAATTTATGTATTTTTATTGAGATTATTTATTGATTATTTTGAGTAACCCATTACACTTATATTATTTGTTGGTATTTCTTTCACTTAGTGATGTGAGTAGAGATATGCATGATCAAAGTGGTTCTTCCGAGTCTTCTAGGGAATCTTAGTGGCTAAGGATATCGATCCCGCCTAGGGGTTAAGCTCGGGGAATGACACGCTTGATATCAAAGAACTAGGTTCATAGAGTCCTAGGTTAAGTCTTAAAGCCATCGTTAGTTAAAATCTCAATTTTTGGTATGAATGTAGAACTTCTATAAATTAGAGGATACTAAGCGTTTAGGAAAATTTTCCCTTTATCGATGTTCTATTTCGTTCTTTAGAGTTTCACTCCAAGATATTTCCTCTTTCTGGCTCATGCTTTAGCATTTCATATTATGACTCCATAATGACCAGCTAGGCAAACCAAGAATAGAAACCTAAAAAATCAGGATCCACCATCTCCAGAGCCACAACAGCCACCAACAGACATCACCACTATAGAGTTATGTAACATGATGCATCTTATGGCTCAGAAAGTGATGGCATAGGCTCAACAGCCATTTAAGGTTCCCATTATTTATCTAGTTTATGCTGATGCTAGAGAGGTAAGGATGAGGGGGTTCTTAAGGTTTAGTCCTCCAGAGCTTCATAGTTCGAGTATTGTGGATGATTCGTAGAACTTCATTGAGGAGGTTCGTCAAATTTGTGATTTGATGAGAGTTCTTGATGTTGATAGGGTTAACTTGGCATCTTCTCAGCTGAAGGTTATTGTCAGGTCTTAGTGTGATTTGTGGAGGAAGAATAAGGGAGTTGGAGTTCTTTCACCATCTTTGGATGAGTTTGACACTGCATTTAGGGGTTGATTCTTTCCTAGAGAGAAGTGACAAGAGAGGGTTTGTTAGTTTTTGAGTTTGGGGTAGGGCTGCATGTTTGTGACTGAGCATAGCATGAAGTTCACTAAGTTATCGAGGTAAGCTTCAAAGATGGTTTCTAATATGCATACCAGGATGAATATATTTGTGTCTGTACTTTCTCATCATTTGATTCAGGCAAGAAGAGCAGGTGTGTTGAGTTCTTATTTGGACATTGGTAGACTAATGGTGAATCTTGAGTAGATAGCGAAGGATAAAGCTAAGTATAGAGAGATTCAATAAAGTATGTGGGCTAAGAAGGCTAAGAATAGTCATTTTGGAGCTAGTTAGCCTAAGTCCAATGGTTTTATATAGTAACAATAGTAGAGTTCTAGGGCACCATCCCATTCATTATTCAAACCTTTGAAGAATCAATAGAACAAGTCAGCTCAGTCCGTTCAGGAGGGTAGTTCTTCTACATATGGGAAGTGTGGAAGGAACTATTAGGGTCAATATAAAGATGGGCATAATATTGTTTTGGGTGTGGACATCCAGTTCACAATCTCCGTGATTATCCTTTCGATAATTATTATTCATGTGGGATGCTAAGATAAAGAAAATAAGATTGTACCACTTTTGTCAGGGTGGTTCTGAACCATATACTACTTTCCCAGCAGTACGCCAGCCTCAACACGATGCTACTGCTTCTACTTGTGGAGGCCAACACCAAAACTGTTTGTTGGCTTTGTTTCTCATTAGGATCAGGAGTAGTTAGTTGATATGGTGACAGGTAAGTTAAGAGTTTATGAGTTGGATATTTATGCATTGTTAGATAGTGGATCTACTCTTTCTTTTTTATTCCCCTATGTTGTTAGACAGTTTGGTGTAGATCCTGATGTTTTATCTAAAGTTATTTTATGTTTCGACACTTATTGGTGATCTTATTCTAGCTGAGTGAGTCTACTGTAGTTGTCCCATTTCTGTTTTGGGGATGGCTGTTTCTGTTTATTTATATGAGTTAGATATGGTAAACTTTGATATTATTCTAGGGATGGATTATCTTCATTCATGTCATGTTGTTGTTGATTGTAGGACTAGAGTTGCCCATTTCTAGCTTCCTGATAAACCTATCCTTGAGTAGGAAAGGAGTAGAGTCGTAGGTTCATTCTTATCTGAAGTCCAGAAATATGATTTCTAAAGGGTGTCTTTTATCATTCTATTCAAGTCGAGGACTTTGAGTCTGAAACTTTTAATATCCAGTCTCTCCTTGTAGTTGAAGAGTTTCTTGATGTGTTTCTTGAGGATTTACCTGGATCCTCCGAATAGAGAGATACACTTTAGTATAGATCTTATTCAATGAACTCATCCTATTTTTATTCCTCCATAGAGGATGGCACCGACTGATCTTAGAGAGTTGATTAACCAGTTATCCAAACTATAAACAAGTGTTTATCCGTCTGAGTGGATCTCCATGGGTAATCCTTTCTTGTTCATGTGTAAGAAAGATGGTTCCCTTCATATGTGCATTGATTACCATCATCTAAACAAATTCATAGTCAATAATAAGTATCATATTTAGAGAATCAATGACTTGGTTAATCAAATTCAAGGTGCTAGTGACCTTTCTAAGATTGACATTTGTTTCGGTTATCATCAACCTAAGGTTAGAGAGTCAGATATTCCAAAGAAAACTTTTCTTAATCGTTATAGATTGAGTTCATAGTCATATATTTTTGTTTGACTAATTCTCCTACAACTTTCATAGACTTCAGTATGTTCAAGCCCTACTTATACCTATTTGTGATTCTCTTCATCGATGATATTCTGGTTATTCCAAAAGTGAAGAGGAGAATGCAGACCATCTTTGAGTTGTTCTTCAAATCTTTAGAGAGCATCATATATATGCTAAGTTTTCTAAGTATGAGTTTTGGATTCGGTCAGTCACCTTCCTTAGTCATATCATTTCTAGTGAGTATATTTGGGTAGATACCCAAAATAATGACGAGACCTACCTCTTCACTGGATATCTATATTTTTTTTTAGTCTAGCTTGGTACTATCATAGATTTATTCTGGGCTTCTCTTCCATAGATGCTTCTTTGAACCATTTGACTTAAGAAAACATAAAGTTTGAGTGGTATGATGCTTGTAAAAGTAGTTTTTGGGAGTTGAAGTTAAGTTGCCATCTGCTCCAATGTTGACTTTTCCTGATAGTTCTGATGGGTTTGTCGTGTATTGTGATGCTTTAAGAGTTTTTCTGTGTTGTGTTCTGATGCAACATGGTAAGGTTGTAGCTTATGCTTCTAGAAAGATTAAGGTTCATGAGAAGAACTATCTTGCCATGATCTTGAGCTTAAAACTGTGGTTTTGCCTTGAAGTTGCGGAGTCACTACTTGTATGGGATGCATATAAATATTTTTAGTGATTATAATACTTTACAGCATGTGTTTGATCAGAAGGATCTGAATCTTTGACAGAAGAGATGGCTTGAGTTTTTGAAGCATCATGACATGACTATGATTTATTAACCTAGAGAGGTCAATGTAGTTGTTGATTCCTTTAGTAGGTTATCGTTGGGGGATTTTATTGCATGTTAATAGAGATAAGAAGGAGTTAGCTATAAAGGGGCATAGGCTTGTACACCTTGGTATTATATTGATTGGTGAAGACGATGATCGTATACTTTTTCAAAATGCTTCTAAGTCATATCTTGTTGTTGAGGTGAAGGAGAAGCAAGATAATGATTCGGTTCTAGTTAAGCTAAAGGATGAAGTCTAGAAGCATAAGGTTCAGCTTTTTTCCAAGGGGCAGATAGGTTCTTCCTCATCAAGATCCTTGTATGTCCCAACTGTTGATGGGTTGAGAGAGAGGATTATGTCATAGGCTCGTAGTTCCCAATATTTTGTTCATCTTGTAGCTACTAAGATGTATAGATATTTGAGAGAGGTGTATTAGTGGGAAGCTACGAAAAAGGACATAGTAGAGTTTGTGGATAGCTTTTCTAAGAGTTAGTAAGTGAAGGTAGAGAACCGGAGACCTGCAGGTGAGATGCAATATTTTGAGATTGCTACATCGAAGTGGAAACTGATTAACATAGATTTTGTCACTGATATACCATTAGCCCAGAGATATGATTCTATATGGGTGATAGTATATTAAATGACTAAGTCTACTCACTTCCTACATGTTCACACTAGTTATTCAGCAGAACAGTATGGTAGGATCTACTTTAGGGCTATTGTTTGTATGTATAGTGTACCTTTGTCTATTATATCAAATATGGTCTATCGTTTACATCTCAGTTTTTAGATCATTTTAGAGGGGTCTATGGTACCCATGTTTAGTTGAGTATAGTTTTTCATCTGCAAACAAATAGGTAGTCTGAGAGGAATATTCAGATGTTTGAGGATATAAGTAAACGTAAGTGTTTTAAACACCTACCTTTGATTAAGTTTAAACATAACAACAGTTATCACTCAAGTATTCAGATGGCTCTATTTGAGGCATCGTATAGGAGGTGGTGTAAATCTATGATTGGTTGGTTCGAGCTTGGTGATGTAGCTATTGTAGGTCCAGAGTTTTTTCTTGATGCTATGAATAAAGTCCAGGCTGTTCAAGGGATGTTGAGGACAACCCATAGTAGACAGAAACCTTATGCAGATGTGAGGATGAGAGAGCTAGAATTTGATCTTGATAATTAGGTATTTATGAAGATGTTTCATATGAAGGGAGTTATGAGATTTCTCAAAAGGGGTAAGTTAAGTCTGAGGTATATTTGGTCTTATCTAATTCTGAGTAGGGAAGGCAAGGTATCGTATCAGTTAGATCTTCCATCAGAGTTGGAAGCGGTTCACCTTGTGTTTCACGTCTCATTATTGATAAAATGCATGAGTCATCCATATTTAATCATGATAAACGAGGATCATTCATGATATTTTGACCTATGATGAGGTCCATTCATATTCTTGATAGTTTGGTTTATCGATTGAAGATCAAGGAGATAACATCAGTTAAGGTTCTATGGAGGAACCAAGTAGTTGAGGGAGATACTTGGTAGGCTGAGGCCGATATGATGAGAAAATATCCCAATTGTTTCTTTCTATTCCCATTCATTCTTGAGGTAATAACCTCTCTATTTATCTTGTGAATATTTTAGTTCATTATCATGTAGAATTGCATGAGTCCATTGAGTGTACTCTTGCATGAGTTGAGTAGAGTATTGATGTTGAGCTGTGGTTATAGTATGTGAATCTTTATTTAAGCATTTATGTGCTATTTGACTAGTTTTGATATTGAGATCAGTTGTTGAATTTTCACGTTTATCAAATGAGTTGGTAGCATATTCAAAGTTAGTTTGACTAAATCAAGTCATTGAATATCATATTTATGTTTGGTTCGATCAGTTGGTCAGTTTCAACAATTAATTTCCTTCTATTTTAGTTGTAGTATTCATTCGAGGATGAATAATTCCAAGGGGAGATAATGTAATCACTTGAAGCATTATTCTAGTTAATAAAGTCCTAAATAGGTGTGAGATGAGTGTTTGAGGTGATTTAAGACATTAAACATCTCATAATACAAACTTGAGCCTAAGGCTCTTTTAATAGGCTTAGTTTTGATGTTACTTCATGCTTGAGAATAGTTTAAATCACCATGTATAAAGATTTATGTGACCTATATCCTATCCACAAAAATCTATGTAAGTCTAGTTTCCAATGCAATAAACTGCGTGTCATTTCGAGTTCGAAATAAAATATTGTGGTAGTTTACTAAAGACTGCAATGCTATGAAAATATTCCAGGTACAAACCATGACTCACGGGTTACAGTAGCATGAAACATGCTTTCCAACTATACGACTCATGATGTGAGTAGTACTGCATGAGCAGCAGTTTCCCCTCTTGCTGTGAAGGTTCCACGAGACCCAACCACGGCCTATATCTTTCCATATCACGACCCATACTCTAAAATAGTATTGTTGAAGCTTGATAATAAAAAATATTTATCCTCTTTGTACAATAAAAAACCACGACCCATGGTTTTAAGACCAGGACTCGTGGTCCTTATCTTGTGGTATTGCATCCCCTTTCCAGTGAGAAAACCTCAATGTACAACTCATGTATGACTCGTGGAGTGATGTCGGCTTGTTTTCATGAATGTTTCATGAGGTTCATCTTGCGCGGTTTCATTGACTATTTGGGATAAACCCATGACGTTTTTTATTCTAATCATATAAATATAAATACCCTAAGCCCTAATTTAATTAATATTTTTGACTAAATTAAATCAAGCAAGGGTTTTTCTCCCAACTTCTCCAGAAAGGCTAGAACTAAGGTTTTTCATAGAGACTTCTTGTAGCATACCGATATTTGATTTTTTTTTCCATCAAATTTCTTCTAATTATGTACGTGCGTCTTTAACAAGGACTCATTTCATCCTTGTTCCCCATAAAAACCTTTTCTAAATAAGGTTTTGAAGATGTAGAAACATGCTATGGTTCTTATTTAATTCTATAAACTATGATTCCCTAAAGTGATAATTTAATTGATATTTTTGAGTTAGAATTATGAATTTTTCATGATGATTATTTAATTATGAAATTCATCATGATTTAGCATGTTTTCATAATTGAAGTAAAGCAAAGAAAGAAGCTTTAATGTATGAATTGAGCAATGTTTTCAACGTTTATTCTTAAAACTTTAATTGAACATTTGTAGTGTTATAATTACTTGACACTTTTACATGATTTTTGAGTTAAGTTGTATCATGTCTAAATTGACTATTTTGGTTAATTAAGTCTACTTGTACAGAAGTAATGAAGCATGATTAAATTGAATAGTATTTTCGCTAGTTAGGCCCAATTTAAGGAAAGTATTAATATCTATGCAGAAAATTTATAAGTTGCGCAGTAGAATATTTATGAAGAGTCATAATTGATTAGGTTTACCCAATCAGTGGTAGCTGATAAATGTGATAGCTTTTTAGTGGTTTTCGAGAAGGGAAAAGTCCATTAGTCATGGAATAGTTGAAAGCGAACAGTTGAGAGTAACCAGAAGTAATAATATTTATGGGAGGAGTATTAGCATCGAGGATGGGCAAGTAAAAGTCCCAATACCCAAAACTGCATATCCTAACGTAGGGATGATATTTATATGAATTTTAGTACCGCTCAATTGTATCTTGTAGTCTAGTTAGATCCACTTGAGTAAATGTAGTGCTCATACCCTTTGGCAAGGTATGAGGGCCTTTCTACATGGGGTTATATGTAGCTTTCATGCTTCATGCCTGAGCTATATAGGTTATAGAAACTCCCACAAAGCAGTAAAATTGAAAATTTGAGAAGTAAAAGTGACAATTTTGAAAGGAA
>JBDJHY010878979.1:0-14917 GCA_039654485.1 Withania somnifera
ATTTGATTTTGAGGTGAAAGACCGTAAAGGGTGTGAAAAACAAATAGCTGATCACCTTTCAAGGTTAAAGGCATATGGGAGAGAGAGAGTTGATGTAAAAATTAAAGAGCTTCCTATGATGAAATGTTCATGGCTATTAAGATAGATATGGCTCCATAGTATGTAGACTTTGCCAACTTTGTGGTTAGCAATATCATGCTTGAATGCCTGAGCCTGTATTGAAGAAGAAAATTCCTCCATGATGCTAGAAGATACTTTTGGCATGAGCCTTTCTTTTTTAGGCTCTATGAAGCTAATATAATACATCGATATGTATCAAAAGAGGAAATAGAAGGTATTCTTGAAACATGTCATTCATCCCAACTGGTGGGTATCACGGTGGTACTCGAACTGCACCAAAATCCTATAGTGTGGTTATTTTTGGACCATAGTACACCATAATGTATATGAGTTTATAAAGGCATGTCAGCAATGCCAAATTCAAGAAGTTATCTCATGCAAGCATGATCTTTCTCTAAGAAGTTATCTCGTGCAAACATGATCTTTCTCTAATGCCAATCTTGGAAGTTGATCTTTTTGATGTATGGTGAATTGACTTCATGGGCCCTTTCTTGAGTTTGTATTGCTAGAAGTATATCCTAGTGGTTTTGGATTATGTGTTTAAGTGAGTTGAAGTTGTATCCTTGCCTGAAAATGAGGGAAAAAAGGTAGTGGATTTCCCTAGAAGACACATCTTTACCAAGTTTGGGCCCTAAGAACAATCATTAGTGATGGAGGTTATCACTTTTATAATAAGGACTTTAGGTCAATGTGGGATAAGTATGGGGTGAAGTAGCACAAGGTGGAAACACCTTATCACCCTCAAATAAGTAGTCAGGTGGAGGTTTCCAATAGAGTGATCAAGTCAATACTAGCAAAAATCGTGAACGCTACCATGATAGATTGGTCCCGTAAGTTGGATGACACTTTTTGGGCTTACAGAGCTACATTTCAAACTGTGATTGGTATGTCCCCTTTTCATCTGGTATATAGAAAATGTTTCCATTTACTAGTGGAGCTAGAGCACAAGGTGATAAGCTCTAGAAAGGGTCAACTTAAATTGGAATGTTGCTATCAACCTATGTCAGAACCAAATTAATGAACTAGATGAGTTTCATTCCAAAGCCTACAAAATAGCGTCAATATACAAAGAGAGAATGAAGAAGTATCATGATCAACAAATTAAGCATAGAAAGTTTAGCCTAGAAGACTTGGTACTGCTGTTTAACTCAAGATTATGGTTATTCCCAGGTATGTTAAGATCCCAGTGGTCAGGCCGTATGTCAGCACAACGATTTTTTCGTCAAGAACAGCATAACTGGAAAATGAAAAGATCCATTTTAAATTAAACAGACATTTTGTCATGGCCCTAGTCCAATAGTGAATAATGTGTCTTCAACCTAATTTTGAATTTAGGTTGAGGGTGGCTACCGTGAAACCTTCTCACCAAAAATTTTAAAAAAAAGAGAAAAGAAAACAAAAATACATCAATATGCATAGTGTTATATGTAGAGAGTATAAAGAAAAGGGGAGGAGGTCAAGTTACCTAAACAAATGCTTGAGGCTAGGGACTAAGAAAAAAAAGATTGTCCAAAGGACAATGATAAAAGAGATAAAAGGGGTAACAAAATATGTTGAATTAGTTACTAAGTTCCCAAATGATGCCCCACCAACACTCGAACCCTTATTATAAGCCAAACAAAGTCCTAGTGTGATTCAGGTCAACCTGCTAAAAACCGAGTTATAGTTTATAAGGGAAAGCCTATGGATATTTTATGCATAAGTAGATTTCATTTTGAGTGTGAGATGATACTTTCCCAGTCCCATTGTAAATAAATCTCTTCGTGTGTGCGGACTTCTTTGTAGTGAGAGCAAGTAGATGCTTAGATTGGTTGTGAATGGGTTAATGCAGTAACTGTAGGGGATATAAGCCTTGGAAAATGTCTCTGGTTGTTTCACTTAGAAAGTTACAGTTAGTGAATAAATACAGTTTGTTAATGAGACATGATGCCTACTGATTAATTATGCTGAGTTGAGTTATGTACTAGGGGTGTTTCAATGTTTAGTGTGTGTGAATTTTATATTTCTTGAGGAAAAGAAAATGTTCTAGGTTGATGGTGTATACGACAGTATTTTACGTGACATATTGCACTTAAAACTATGAAAATATGCATGTTCTTGAGTAATAATTGTATGATTTAATGTGTTTTTATGAGTATTTACAGAGTAAAGTTGATATTTGCAAAGTAAAGTTGATATTTGGAAGTTTGGAGAAATTTCTCGAAAACGAGTAGTTTTGAGGGATTTTTGGAAGCTTCGTCCACCCCCGGTCAGTTCACCCAAGTCTTCCATCAAAAGGAAAATCAACTAGATAAGAAGAACTAACTAGCCGATGGATTGGAAAATTTGTCCAACCTCAAATAGTTTGACCATGTGGGTTCTGTCTAGTGACAGGAAACAAAGGAGACGACTAATATGAGTCCAAAAAGCTCATCCAATGAGCTTCCTCCCAAATGGATTTCAACTGTATAGTGAAGGAGACAGACAAAAGACCAGACGATCCTTTTGGCAAAGTTTCGTCCAAGGCTAAGCACAATTTATTTCGAGTTTCAGATATTACACTTGCATCCATGCCCTATAAATACTAGTGTTAGGTTTTTTGAGAACAACTTTTGATAGTACATAAGATAAAATACTTTGTTATTTTTCATATATTTTCTTTGTTATTCTCTTTCATAAACACAAGTGTAGGGTAGTAAGATCTTTGATTATCATTCTACAATAGTTTGAAGGCTATTTCATTTGTATGATGCTTATTTATTTATCATTTTACTATTGTATTTTACTAGTGTCAAACCCCAACTCTAAGTTTGTGGGATCCATAGGTGAAACAACACTAGGGTTGTAATGTAGATGTGGTTGTTGCATCTAACTATCTATGTACACATAATCTCTATGATTTAATGGATTTTTTGTGGCTCCAAACACTAGAATAAGCGTAGGTTTAACTAGCACTAGCCTGGTGGTTAAAACTGTTAGTTGAGATTATGCTAAGACATTTGGGGTGTTAACCCCCATCTAATGGTTATTATGGTAATAACATATATCATCTTGAGTTACCATGATAGAAACAACACACTCTTTCACAGCTTGACCCTGGTGTTAAAGAGATTTATCTAGGATTAAATATTAAAAAACACTTATCTTAATAGCATTGGTGCTCTGCACTTAGGAAAGATCGTACAACTTTAAAAGATTACAATACGAAGGTTTTTTCAACCCTAGTGAGCCTAGATCTTCTCAACACTTGAATTCTTTTAGAATTTACAATTAGTTTCTGCGGATACATTTTTACCAAACAATCCCCATTTTAACATTATCTATGTTGCTATAAATAGTTCCTAATTCACTAAATACTGTTACAAGGACCAACCCCGATACCATATTCCCTGCAGGATCGACCCCAACCTAGTTGGGTTCTATATTTTACCAACGATCGCTATACTTCATTGAGAGGTGTAATTTAAGCGTTATCAGTTTGTTCTAGTGAGGGTGTTCCGTTAGTTAAGAGTATTCAATATTGATGTGTAAATTTTTTCGAAGGAGTATTAGCAACCTAAAGGGTGGTCGAGGCCCTATGACCGAAACCTGCATCACCAAGCGTAGGATATTATTATTGCTCGATGTATGCCTTTGGAAAGTCTTAGTGTTTAATGACCCTAAAGGTTATTTTTTATTTTCTTGAGTATTTTCACTGTTTTTTCCTTATCATAGTCTGGTTATATCAAACTAAGTATGGTTCCACATTTAGTTCTGGTTCGAGATGAGATTTGATATTAAAGTTTGAGAATTTTGAGGTTTTGGAGCCTTTAAGTTTAAATAAGGAACTCTAGGGGTCATCTAGAGTTTGGGACTTTATATCAAAATTAAGTTAGTTCCTTCAGCTCCACAATGTTGAGTTTGATCTAGTTGTAGCTTTGTCTTCTATTTTTGACCTTCTGTGGCTAATTTGAGCACTTTGACGAGCTAAAGTTGAGTTTTAAGGAATTTGGTTGACTTTGGTCAATACTCGACCTTAGAGTATCCAGATGGAAAATCCAATGATTCTATTTGATTTAGGATGTGGAATTTGGCCTAGAATGAGATCTTTCATATTTTGTGTGAGTGTCGATGTTATTTTGATACTTTAGTTAAAAATGGGCCCTTAATGAGTATTGTGCCAATGAGACCTTGTATGTGTGATTCTATGGTTCCATTGAGTCTAAAACATAAAAAATAATATGGTTACATCTATGGTTTGTTTTCACAAGATTTTAAACAAATCCCAAGGGCCTTTCAAAGTTATTTCTTTTGTTTTAACTGCTATTTCTGCATGCTATTGGCATGACCTCCTTCTTCATGTTTATGATGTATTAGTCATATTCGCGGTGTACCAGTCGCATTCACAATGAGTAAACTTTCCATACTCACCGCATTCATGAGGGATTAACTGTATTGGCGATGCACTAACTGACTTTGACCTCTACGATCATAGAGAGGCACTGAGAAAGCGGTGAATGTGTTGAATCAACAAGTATATTAAACAGAATTATATCATATTTTGGCTCATTTTATTCATGCAAAACCTCTCAGAACCCTATTTTAGCAAGGTAAAATCAAGGATCTTCAAACATAATCAATTGGATAAGTTTCTTAGACCTGTTTCAATCGATTCTAAGTCACTAACATAATTTTCAATAATTTCATGGTATTGAAGCCTAAAATAATGAGTTAAGTGTAGAATTTGAATATGGTTAAAACTTGAGATTTTTTGCAATGAATTGGGATGGGTTTTCGATGAAAATTAATATTTAGCATCCCATAGTGGTGGGTGACATTATTTTATGATCAAGTTTTTAGCTTGACCTCATGGGCTTTGGGTTGGTTTGTGGATACACCTTGATTATTTTAAATTTTGTATTGATTAGTAAATTTTTCTTTGTATTTCTAGCTTGGGTATCTATACATCGCTTGGTTGGATGCTAATTGAAAGAGGAAAGCATTTGAGTAGCTTTTTTTTGAAATTAAGGCAAGTTGAGGTTTATATGGCTTTTTATAAATTGTTTACAATTTCTTGCTAATTTTCTTGCAGCATAGGATGATATGGGTGCTTCGGGTTAGTATTATTTATCATACTGGGTTTAAAATGAACAAGTGGGGGGAGGGGGTAATAAACATACTTGATAAATTTCTTGAAACATGACTTTGCATGAGTTTTATTGTAAAGTATTGGTTCGAAACATGTTGTTATAAATGATAACTTGACAAGAATTAAGATCTAACTGTATACTTATTGATGAAAATGTCCACGATAAATGACAACCTTGATATCGAAAATAATGATGCCCGGGAGGCTTAATTGGAACAAAAGGCTATTCTTAATAAAAATTGTATAAGAGGGATTTATGTATTAATTTAAAATTTCAACTTGTGATACTTCCTATGGTTGATATGTGTTGATTACTCATTAATGAAACTTGATTATGAACCTTGAACTAAGTCTTGATGAGATCATCTTACTTGTTGATGTTGATTTTTGGTTGGTCATGGTTCATTGATTGATATTATGGTAAAGACACAGTTGAGGCTCTGACTAGGTATCTATATCAGGATGATAGAATTATATGGTGAATAAGTCATAGCCGAGGTTCTAACAAGGTGCGTATGTTATTAAAATGACACAACCAAGGTCATGACCAGGTGTCTAAATATATTTGAAATGTATAGCCAATGGATTTGAATATGATGATTGATGTTGGGCACTATCGGTGAATTGGAAAATGCCATATATGCTGAGCTGTTTTTGGGATTGAGTTCTTTGTGATGACTTTGGTATTATTGTACTTAGCTTTTATGATACTTTATTTTTATTATATGTTTCGTATAGTTGGAGATTTGCTCATATTTTCTGTATTGGTATAAACTGTTGCAGAGATACTAAGTATATTTATTGTAGGTTGTAGTATAATTGGAGGAAAAATTAGGAGATTAGGAGCTTTTGTTTTTCTTATAGTTAGCCAGCCGAGGATACTGTTGAGTATCGTTGTTTTTGTACTTGCTCCTTCATTTTCTGTACTTTTGGGAGGGTTTTGAGCCTCAAGATTAGCAGTTTGATCTTATCTCTTTAGTCCAGGTTGATTCTGAGGATCTAGAGGTAGCTGGTCCCTCTTTCATTAGTTGGTGCTGATTTCCTCATTCTAGTTTATTTTATAGTGTCTAATTTTGTAAAGACTCTTTTTGGATATCCGAACTTCTTGTATTTACATTCTATAGAGGCTTGTAAATGGTGACACCTATTCTTAGAGTAGACTTGTATATCTATTTTATTAGTTTAAATTTCTCCTTTACCTGATTATTGTTATTCAGATGACCTATTGGGAATGGTGAGGTAGGTGCCGTCACATCTGATTGCAAGGTGTGACATAGTGGATCCATTATTGAATAAAGTGTCCATACCCTATCAAGGTATAGTGCCCCTCTATATAGGGTAATATAGTGGAATTCATTATTGAGGCTTGTCATATGTCAGTTATAGAAACTCTCAAATAATGTTGAGTGTCATCTGAAGCAAAAAAGTTGAAAAAAGTTTTTAACCGAGTCCTTATTCTTTTCTTAAAAATTGTTGAGCTTGTAGTACTTTATTGAATTTGTTTTATACACTTGAAAGTTGAGATTTTGGAATGATGTTGTTAAAACATACATATTATTGCTTTTCAGATGTTGAGAGTTAAAGTTAAACTTATTGTAACTTGTTCATGCATTGAATAGCCATTATATTATGATGTTGTTGTACAACATGTATTTTTACCTTACACATATTCAGTATCTTACATGTACTAGACGTATACTCTTTGTTAAATGTTTTACACCATGCAGATCCATCCACCCATCCGAGCATACACAGTTGACTTGATTTCCATCCCTAGAAGAAAAAGATTGGTGAGTTACCACTTGATTCGAAAAATAGAGCACTTGAAGTCTATTTTTTTTATTATTAGAGATGAGACTTAAGTACTTATTTTATCCTGTTTTATTTCCAGCTAGTGACTGTGTGCTAACAGTCTAGTATCTAGCATTTAGGGATTTTGGACACATAGACGTAGTAGTATTTGAGATTGAGTTTCCTCTTATTTATTATTTCTCTTATTGACTAATGTGAGATGTCCCATTGATTTACTTTATATAAATTTCTTCCACTGAGTGTTGAGTGAATAAAGACAAGCATGTGCCAAGGGTACTTCCAGGGACACCTAGCGGCTAGGGATGCACTCTCTCAGGGGTGAGCTCAAGGCATAAAAAATTAGAATTAGATCTTTAGGTTAAAGTGTCCTTGGGTGTCTATGCGTTTAGGAAGAGTCTTTTTTTTCATGTTCTATTTCATGCTTTGGAGTTTATCTCTGAGATTCTTTTCTAACTCATGCTTTATGCATTTCATATCATGCCTCAAAGAATACATCCATCTTGTAAAGATAGAGGACGAAATCAGCCTTAGATGGTCCCTCTAGTTTTGAAGCCTAGTTTAGGAATTCTATCCATTTGTTTCCTTAGACTGTTATTCATCCAGCTCAGCAATAGGTTACAGTTCCCTTGGTTCAGCCAGCAGCTCCAATACTGGTGTAATGAGCTGAATCCTCTAAAGTTCAAAAGTTCTAGGGTTGGAGAAGATTTGGAGAACTTTATTGTTGAGGTTTGTGTTATCTGTGATATTGTAAGGGTTTTGGATATGGATAGATTAGATTTGGCATTTTATCAGCTGAAGATGTTTTCTTGGAGTGATTTAAAAAAGAATAATAAAGTGGTAGGTGCAAATTCACTTTGTGGACTGAGTTTGAAGAGGCATTTATAGGTAGGTCCTTTCCGAGAGAGAAGAGACAAGAGAAGACTCATGATTTTATAAGTTTGGAGCAGGGATCCATGTCTGTAGAAGAATAAAGGATGAAGATGACATTATTTCAAGGTATGCTTTGGAGATGGTTGTAGATATGCACAACAAGATGGAAATGTTAGTTTCTAACCTCTTCTCTAAGTTGATAAAGGAAGGGAGGGCAACCACTTTGATTAGTGACATGGACATTGGTAGGTTGATAGTCCATTTAAACTAGATTGAGAAAGATAAAGCTAAGTGGAGCGAGAGTCGCCAGAGTAAGAAGGCCTAGACTGGCCATTCTAAGTTTAGCCAACCAAAGTCTAGTGGTGGTAATAAGAAACAACATCAGAGTACTGGGGGATCAACTCCTTCATAACTTCTCCTTCTCAGAACTTTAGGCCTTCCAAGAGTCAGCAGAACAAGATAATTCAACCACCTTCGCAAAGTAGTGATGTTCTAGCTTATGGGAAGTGTGGTAGGAATTGCTTATGTAAGTGCCATCATAGGCAGGATGGATCTTTTGGATGTATAAAGGTTAGTCAGAACCTTTGAAATTCTCCTTCTAGGAGTTTCTATAATTGTTGTTTTCCAAGCATAAAAAGATATATTACCCTAGAGTTAGATAGAGTGGTACCAAGCTACAAGCTAATCCTCCAGTAGCAGTGCCAATAGTAGACCCCGCTTTGTAGGGCCTTCTTCTAGCACTGGTGGAAACCATCACAAGAATCAGTAGTATGATTTAGGATCTATACAGGATTAAAAGCCATTAAATGATATTGTGACATGTATGTTGAGAGTGTATGATGTTGATTGCATGCCTTGTTAAATCCTAGATCTATTTCATCCTCTGAATCCCTGTATATTTATAGACAATTTAGAGTGAGTACTGGAAGTTTATTTGAGCCTTTCTCTATTTCTATTCTTGCTGCTAATTGTATTGTAGCTAAAAGGGTCTATTGTAGTTAGCCATGTCTATTTTAGGTAATGTTATTCTAGTTGATTTTTAGGAGTTAAGAATGGTATATTTTCATGTAATATTTGGCATGCATTATCTCAACTCCTGCCATGCCATTATTGATTGTAGGACTAGAGTTATTCGCTTTAATTTTCCTAATGAGACTATTCATGAGGGGGAAGGTAGTGTAGTTGTTCTGAAGGGTAGATTCATTTCCTATTTGAAAGCGATAAAAATGATCTCTCAAGGGTGTATCTACCACTTAGTTTGGGTTAAGGACTCTAAGTCCAAGACTCACAATACCTATTCAGTTCTTGTAGTTAGAGAGTTTATCGATGTGTTTCCTAAGGATCTACTTGGACTCCATCCAAAAAGCAAGATAGATTTGGAATAGAACTTATTCGGTACACTCAACCTTTGTCTATTCCTCTGTATAGAATGAAACCTATAGATCTTAGAGAGTTGAAAGATTAGTTGATAGATTACTTAGACAAGGGGTTTATCCACCCTAATGTGTCTCCATGTGGTGCTCCTGTCTTGTTCGTGCAAAAAAAAATATAGTTCCCTATGAATGTGCATTGATTATCGTTAGCTGAATAAACTCATAATAAAAAATAAATATCCCTATTTTGAGGATTGATGACTTGTTCGATCAGGTTCAAGGTGCCATTTTTGAAAAATTGATCTTCATTCTGGCTATTATTATCTTAAGGTTAGAGAGAAAGATATTCCTAAGACTACTTCCAGAACTCGGTATGACCATTTTGAGTTTGTGGTTATGTCTTTTGATTTGACCAATTCTACTATATCTTTCATGGACCTCATGAATAGGTTAGTAAAGCAATACTTGGACCTATCTGTGATTGTCTTCAATGATGATATTATGATTTACTCTATAAGCTAGGAGAAGCATATAGACTACCTTAGAGTTTCCCTTTAGACTCTTAGAAAGTTTCAAATTTATGCCAATTTTTTAAGTGTGATTTTGGCTCTAGTCATTTGCCTTTATAGGTTATGTTGTATCTAGTGAAGGCATTCTAGTGGATCTTGCAGAAGATTGATTCTGTTAGAAATTGGTATAGACATACCTCTCCATCAAATATTCATAGCTTTCTGGGTCTAGCTAAATTTTATCGTGGGCGAATCCAGTGCTTCTCTTCTATAACCACCCCTTTGACCATTCAAGACTAAAAAAGTGAAGTTTGTATCGTCAGATACTTGTGAGATGAGTTTTCAGGAGTTCAAAACTAAGTTGACTTCAACTCCAGTCTTGACTTTATCAAAGGATTTAGGGGGTTTCATGGTGTATTATTATGCTTACCTAGTTGGTTTTGGATGTGTATTGATGCCACATGATAAGGTGGTAGCGTATGTTTCTAGGTAGCTTAAAGTTAGTAGGAAAAATTATCATACTCATGATCTTGAGTTGGCAGCCGTAGTATTTTCTTTAAAGATATGGAGGAACTACATTTATAGAGTCCATGTAGATATCTTCACTGACCATAAATGTCTTCAGTATGTGTTTAAGAAGAAGGATTTGAATCTTCTTAGAGGAGATCTTTAGAGTTGTTGTAAGATTGTGACATGAGTGTTATGTATCATCCTAGAAAGGTCAATGTAATGGCTGATGCCCTTTGCTGGTTATCTTTAGGTAGTTTATTACATGTTGATGAGGGTAAGAGGGAGTTAGCTAAAGAGGTGCACAGACTTGCACACGTTGGGTAAGATTGATTGGTTCTCTAAATAGGGGTATGTTAATGCAAAATGCTTCTGAGTCATCATTCATTGTTGAGGTGAAAGAGAAGAAAAATAGTGATCTAGTGTTAGTTCAGCTGAAGAGTGAGTTCAGAAGAAGAAATTTTAGGTTTTCTTGCAAGAAGGATATAGTGTGCTCCATTATCAGGATTTCTTTTAAGTCCTAGACATTGATGGGTTGAGAGAGAAGATTTGGTCCAAGACTTTCTAGGTATTGTATTCAACCTGGGTCTATAAAATCTTTTAGGGATATAAGGAAAGTCTATTGGTGGAGTGGAAAGAAGATACTTAGCTGAGTATGTGACTAAGTGTCCTAACTGTCAACAAGTTAAGGTAGAGAATTAAAGACCAACAGGAGAGTTCTAAAATTTTGAGATTTCGACATAGAAGTGGGAAGTGATTGGTATGGAATTTGTCACTGGTCTACTATCTATCTAGAAGCAAGATTCTATATGAGTGATAGTAAACTGACTGACTAAGTCAGCCCACTTATTTCCTATTCACGCCAGCTATTCAGCAGATCAGTATAGGAGGATTTACCTTCAAAAGATTGTCAGGATGCATGGAGTGCCTCTATATATTATTTTAGGTAAAGGTATACAATTCATTTTTCAATTTCAAGATTATTTTAGAGAGGTATTAGTTCCTAAGTTCATCTCAATGCAACATTTCATTCACAGATAGACGGTCAGGCTGAGAGGACCATTTATACATTTGAGGATATGCTGAGGGCTTGTGCAGTTGAATTTGAAGGCAGTTGGGTTGAATATTTGCCTTTGATAGAGTTTTCATATAATAAAAACTATTACCCTAGTATCTAGATGACCCCATTTAAGTCTTTGTATGGGAGGATATGTAGGTCTCTGATCTGATAGTTTGAGGTAGGTAAGTTAGCGAATGTTGGTCCAAAGTAGGTTCATGAGGCAATGTAGAAGGTTTAGATTATCAGAGAGAGATTAAGGACAACATAGAGAAAACAAAAATCATATACAGATGTGAGAAAGATTGATCTAGAATTTGATGTAGATGACTAGATCCTAAAGGTGTATCCGATGAAGGGAGTCATGATATTTGATATAAAAGAAAAGCTTAGGCCTTGTTACATCGGGGCATATTAGTTATTGAGAAGGGTGGAAATATTTCCTACGAGTTAGATCTTCCAGCAAAGCTTGCACCAGTCCATCTAGTCTTTTATATCTCCATGTAGAGGAAATTTTTGGTAGATCCTTCTTTGATAGTGTCTGTAAAGAATGTCAGTTTTAGCAAAAACTTGACCTATGAGGAGGCCTTTGTTTAGATATTTGATCGGAAGTTCTTTAGATTAATAAACAAAAAGATAACATATGTTAAGATTCTATGGCAGAACCAGTCAGTTGAGGTAGCTATGTAGGCAGCATAGGATGAGATGATGAGTAGATACCCACACATGGATCCTACTATTCCCACTTCAACCTAAGGTAATGGCCTCCCCATTTATCTTTTCTTCTGAGCATTTGATGCATGTAACATGTATCTTGTATTTTATAGTATTGGATGAGTCCCAATATATGTATTCATGTATTATTTGATGATAATTAAGGTCAATTGATTTATCCTATAGAGTTTCATTAGTCCCCGTATGTGTATTCATGTACTATTTTATGAGTCTATAGTAGTTGAGTGCATTTTACATGCTATGCATCACATTCCTCTAAGTTAGTAGCTTAATAATTTTTCATAGGTTCTGGTGATATCATAAGTGAGTGTATCTATTTTGTGGCTCTTTTCCCCTTTATTTAGCATGATTCTTCTCAAGATAAAATAATCTCAAGGGGGAGATATTATTACACCCCAATGTGCTTCCTCATGTTTCTAGTGTGTATTTCATGTCGTATATAAGTGAATGATGTTTAAATACCTTTACAGAATCTTGGTAATGGTTGGGAATCAATCCCACATGTTTACATGTATTTTTAGCATTAATACACTCCAAATGTGTTACTTGTAGAAGTGCACCATGGTGTCAAATATGACATCTTTGAATAAGTATGGAGAGAGCAAATACTACAGTTGGGTGCGGCACTAGACATGCAACGTATGGAGGTGAGGTGCGATGCGGGTATGGAATATCGAGTTCCACTTCTGGGTGTAATTCTTATTCAGTTTCATCCGTATTTTGCAAGGATAGTTTACTATTTTCCACCAACTATTCTATGGGTGATTTATGACATTTTATATACTATTAAGAGGCTAGAATACATAAGATTAATTTCTATTCCTATATTATCCCTAAACCCCATCACTTACAAAAAATCAGAACCACAAAACAAGAGAAGTCAAACAAAGGAAAGAAAGAAAAACTTGTGCAGTCTTCAACTTCCTCTCCCAAAGCTACGGTTCCTAAAGCTTCATGAACCTTGTTCCTTTATCAAAGCGTGGTATGTTAAAAGTGGGATAATGAAAAAGGATCCCTTTAACTCTTGTGTCCAAAAATCCTTTTCTAAAGAATTAAAATTTGTAGAAGTATGTCTTGGGGTATCCTATTAATGTTATTTTGTTGAGATTTTCCTTTATTGCATGATGATTGATGATTATTTTCTAATTAATGAGAATTTACAGAATTATATGTTGAATTTGTATGTCATTTTAGAGTTTGTATTGTGTCACTACCCGAAAACCAAGTTAAGATAACATCTAAAGCTTACCTGCAGAGAAGCCTAACCCTGGCCTTGAGCGAGTAGCAGTAGGCCTGTAGTAAGAACTCCAAAGAAAAAAAAGAAGGAGATGAAGAGGAAAGTACAAATAGGTCACAAAAATACGTAACTAAACATAAATCCTAAAATATTGTATCATGTTTGCAGAGCATCTATCTATAAAAAATGCAAAAAAATAAAAATAAAATACAACCCACGATGGGGAAAAACTACAAACTAGCTATCCAAAACCCAACAAGGATATATATTGTACTGTAAGGAAATCAGTCAGTAAGGATGCCATCTTCTTAATGAAATCTCCTGGAATCATACCAGCTATCTCGCACAGTCGCATCTGCTCTACTAGCTCATACTAGGATTTGCATCACAAACAGATGTCAAAGTATAGCATTAGCACCAAACCAATAGGTACCTACTAGGCATTAAGGCCAAAAGTCCAAAACTCATTCTTATATAGCATACCATATCTCAGTAGAAACTCAAATACAGGCCCATAGGAAAAATCAAATCTCACTAAAAATCCAACTGGCAACATATAGTCAATGTTCAGAAATCATAGTGATAGTGAGAAAATAACCTCAATGATGTGAGAAAATAATTGCATATTTCTAATAAGCACAGTCATGGAAACTAGAAATATGTATAATATATAAGCTTCTGATTATTATTCTATAAAAAACAAGTTACCTTTAAGTCGTCCAATGCATGCCCACTATACAGAAACAGTCAATCGGCTAGATTGGTCTAAGGCTGCTAATTAGAATCCATATGATGGCTGCCAAGCCCTAGACATGAGGTGTATCCTTCCCTATCCAAACTATGGTCCCAAGACTCGAGTAATCGTATCAAGATGTCACAAATTCCCAAAGGCCGCCTGTTAAGGGCAAATCATACTCCCTACAGGGGAAAATATGAAGCTAACATAGCTCAGTGAAATACAACTCGCTCCTACGCTCGCACCAGCTAAGATAGAGTATGAAAAAACTAGGCTTCTAACTACCCACCAAAGCCATAACCATGGCCCTAAGGGACCACATTTTCTCTAGTAAAAAATAACAACTTAGGTAGAACATAGAATAATCAGCCAACTTAGATCGGCTCTAAAGCCACCAATCTAAATCAGGGGATATCTACTAAGCTCTAATTACTAGTATAATCCCCTCCTCAACCTTACTATGGTCCAGAGTCATGTATAAAAATAAACATCAAAGGTTTACACCTCCCCCAGACACAGTATGTTCCAGATTTGCTGTTAAACACGCGGGTAGGGCGATATAGCCCTAAGGTAAGTAGTTAAGCTACAATCCAACTCAGTAGGCCATAGGTCAGAAGAATAAGTATATCAGGGCCCGAACAATTATCTCAACATTGAGATGGCACTTTACCAAACATACACACACTAATACCCAGTCTGAATAAAGTATACCGTAGCCTACTTAGATTCCATATGTCCTCGAGAAATGTACCCCAAATATCCAAAAATCATGCATGAATCTCAGAATAATCATAGGATAGCAAAATCGTAACCCACGTCTCAATATGATGAAAAGAAGACCTACACTACTACAT
>JBDJHY010879087.1:0-14917 GCA_039654485.1 Withania somnifera
ATTAATGTCCCTAAGCCTTGGAATTGATAAAATCATGTCTATATATATATTTTTTTTTTTCATGAATTTCTTCATTAGTGGTGTATATATTTCTCCTAGTATCAATTATACGCTGAATTTCCAGTGATAATTTCATAAAAAGAGGAATCTTTGACCCTTTGGAGCGATTCTTTCCGGGCTGTTTTGAAGCCCTTCCCATGCTTGAATTATACTCAAATTTGGAGCATGGGTTCTTGGTAATATTTGAAACCCCATGGTTAAATTTATTTTTTATTTCAGAAAGTGAGCCCCACAGATCCGTTTTAGGCGCGTTTAGGGCCTGATTTTGGCCCTGTCCATAATTTAGTATAAATTACACCGTTAGATTCATATTAACATATAGAATTCATTGGCGGAAGTTTCAGATCAATTGGAACATGTTTGATATCAGTCGGAGTGCAATTCATGATATTGCAAAGCTTTGTCATCGGACGATAGGTAGGCTCCGTGGGACTTTCTCTGGGTTTATAGCTTTGATAATTGTACTGAATAGCATCCTTGGGTTGGGTAGCTAGGTCAGATCGCTTGGAGCACATTTGATATCAGTCGGAGTGCAATTCGTGATATTGCAAAGCTTTGTCGTCGGATGACAGGTAGGCTCCGTGGGACTTTCTCTGGGTTTATAGCTTTGACAATTGTACTGAATAGCATCCTTAGGTTAGGTAGCTAGGTGATATAGTACCACAGTACTGTTCTTCCGTTCGTTCTTTGTTGATATTAATATGTTGGCACCCGAGAGATATGGGGTCGAGACTTAGTATTGATCTAGATTCCTGTGTAGGGCATATGATTTGGTTACATCATGATCATATCTATTTGATGACATATTTATGTGTTGATGAGATAATCTGCATTCATGATATGGAGTACCGAGCCTATGGCTCCGATGAGATTGCATTTGGGCTGGGTAGTATCACCTTCTAATTATGAGCCTTGAGGGCTAATGGTTGATTTGATGACAAAGTTTCATGGCAGCACAAAGATCTAAAAATGATAATAAAATAATAAGTATAATATAAGTAGTTGTTTTACTGGTTTAGTCTCGACATGGTATCGAGCACCCGGTAATACTATTTAACCTATTTTAGTCCAAGGTTCACCTCCTGGCCCAAGGACTTATACATATATATACATCTGTTTTACTACTAAATGCTGGGAATTGAGACCGATTCTGTTCGGTAGTGAGTAAAGCACTGGAACTTGAGAATGTTGTCGTACGGCAGTGAGTAAAGCTTTTTGACACATGGTTCTAGTAGATATGGAGACATGATGATTGATGACCATAGGTGATACTACCACACATAGATTTACATCGGCGTTGAGAGAGCCTTGATTTGTCAGCTGGGCTTGACGATATGATTAATATGAGGCATAGGATGCCGGCGAATAGTACTTTTGCGGGGTATGAGGTGCCGGTTATGGTTTTGAAACTGGGGAGTGAGGTTCTATGAAGATCATGTGTTTGTTACCTTTCTGCACTTGTTTTCTTCAGTGTACCCCTAGTAGTATGGGATGCCTACGGGTGAGCGTGTATTGTGTGTACATTGCGTTTCCTATGGGGGACTTGTCAGCATTTACTTGCTTTACTTTATTCTTATTAGTACTGCTTATCTGTTATTACTGATCAATTGTTGCTTCGTATTATATGTGAATTAGTGCTTGTTACTTCTGTTCATGTCATTATCCTTTCACTTGAGTTTACCGGTATACCGACCATGTTCTATTCCTTATCCTTATTGATTCATATTATTTATTGGATTATAATTCACATATATTGTTGCGAGGATGTCGGGTACATTCTCTTCCATTATCTGCGATCCTGTTTTGTGAGTGGCTAGCGCTATCTTTCTATATAACACTTGATCATTCTTGAGTTGCTAGTTTTCCTGTATTGTCCTAATTGTTTCTGTGACCTTATTTCTTGTTCTCTGATATTTACCGCATTTATTATTGTTATGCGCTCAGTGAGTCGTCGAAACCTACTGAGTACGGGTTGCTTCGGCGACCTGTACTCATACTACACTTGCCTTTGTACAGATCCGAGTACAGGTTTTTGTTCGTGACACAATTTGTTGTTTGTTTAGATTCTTTCCAGATAAGAGTTTCAGGGTGAGCTTGGCGTCCGGCTTGATCTTGTTTCTCTTCAGATTTATATTTTGTTTATCTTCGTTGTATTTTGAAGATGTTTCGGATACTGTATTTCCTTTAGATTTTATGATTCTATACTTAGAGGTTCATTCGACACTGATACCGGGTTTTTGGGCAGTTATTTCTTTCTTAATTAAATTCCTTAACTTTATTATTCCATATATCTTGATATTCTTAAGCATTAAGTGTAGTAGTCCTCCACTTCGGCTACGGACAAGGGGGTTTGGTTCTCCTACTAGAGGTATAGTAGGTGTCATCATGATCCGAGAAATTGGGTCGTGAAACAAGTGCTTCAACACATCAATGATAATGCCTACAAGATCGACCTTCAAGGTGTGTATAATGTTCATTATATGTTTAATGCTACTGACTTGTCTTCTTGTGGTATAGATGACAATATGGATTCGAGGATGAATCATCTTCAAGAAAGGGAGGATGATACGAGCATAGAAGACACACAAGCTTTGAGACCCTTTGCAAGAAGCCAAGCTAAGGAATTGAAGGCCTTACAAGCAATGATGAAGAAGTGGGTTGCATGGGAAACAATGTACAAGGCCTAAGGGTTAATTTACAACATTTGGGCTTGCAAAATACCAACAATTGAAGCCCAAGAAGAACCTAAAACAGGAAACTATGAGGCAGTCCCAAAAGGGATTAAAATCAGCCCAAAACAAGACCAAGTGGAAGATTCAAGCCCAAGGGAGGTTGATCTAATCCAATTCAATGAAGAAGAACAAATTTCACTCCAATTAGAAGAGGGGGCGGCTAAAAACCCCTACTTAATCATATTTCAAATTACTTGTTCTAGTTGTAGTCAATTTGGGTAAAAGAAACCTAGTCCAACTCTACCAATTTGGAGGTATTACATAGGATATAAATAGGGGGTTTCTTTCAAATGAAACACTCAAATTTGATGAATATTGTAAGCCCTTGGCTAGTTATAGTTTAGTTTTAATTTTCATTGTTTATCAGTTAGTTGAGTGATTAGAGGTGGAATCCTTTAGTTGCTACTTTAACTTTTTTTTATTCAATTTAATCAAAGGTATTTCATTTGAGGATTCACGTTGTAACTAGATTATATTGATTGGATTCTTCTTCTTCTTTAATCTTTTATTTTTGTTTCCTTCTCCCTCAATCTTGTGTTGTGATTCGTAACCCCAATCTCATTAACCTTGGCTCGATAATTGCTTCTGAAGCATTTATGGACCTCTTGAATAGGGTGTTCAAGAAATACTTGGACCTACTAGTGATAATTTCATGGATGATATTATGGTTTACTCTAGAAGAATGGAAGAGAATAAAAACCATCTTAGAATTATTCTTCAACCCTTTGAGACCGTCATCTCTATGCCAAATTCTGAAAGTGTGAATTTTTCTTAAATTTAGTTGCATTCCTAGGTCATGTCATATCTAGTGGGGGTATTCGTGCAGACTCCCAGAAAATTAAAGTTGTTAAAAATTCACCAGACCCACATCTCTGTCAGATATCTGTAGTTTCTTGGGTTTATCAGGGTATTATCACAGATTTGTCAAGGGATTATCCTCTGTATCCTCCTTTGATTAAGATGAAACAAAAGAAGGTTAAGTTTGAAATATCAGACCAGTGGTAGAAAATCTTTCAAGAGTTGAAAACGAAGTTGACTCCAACCCCAATCTTGACCTTACTAGATTGTGTAGAAGGTTTTGTGGTATACTATGATGCTCCTCATGTTGGTTTGAGATGTACACTGATGCTTCATGATAAGGTAGTAGCTTATGCTTCCAAGAACATAAGGTTCATGAATAGAACTATCCTACTCATGACCTTGAGCTTGCATCTATTGTTTTTCCCTTGAAAATTTGCAGACATTATCTATATCACATTATGTTTTTACTGATTCTAAGAGCCTGTATTATGTGTTCAAGAAGAAATAATTAAATTTCTATTAAATAAGGTGGTTGGAATTGTTAAAGGATTATGATATGTTAGTTATATATGATTCAGGCAAGGCCAATGTGGTAGCTGATGCCCTTACTAGATTGTCTATAGGGTGTGTGACGCATGTTAAATGGCAAAAGAAAGAGTTATCAAGGGAGGTGCATATGCTTGCACACCTTGGGTTCATGTTTTTTAGAGATTTTTATGGTGGTATGTTAGTCTTGAGTGCGTCAAAGTCTTCACTACTAGTTGAGGTGAAAGAAAAGTAGGATAGAGATCCGTTTCTAATGAAGTTTAAGGGTAGGGTTGGTAGGCATAAAGGGAATGCTTTATTCGAAGGGGTAGATGGTGTGCTAAGATCTGAGGGTAGGTTATGTGTACCAAATTTTTTGGCTTAATGTAAAGGATCTTGTCAGAAGATCATAACTCTCGATGCTCCATTCATAAGGGTGCTACCAAGATGCATAAGGACTTGAAGGAAGTGTATTGGTAGGAAGAAATGAAAGGTGACATAACCAAATTTATGGCTAAGTGTTGAAATTTCCAGTAGATGAAAGTTGAACTCAAAAAGCAGGAAGGTGAGATGCACAGGTTTGAAATTCCAGCCTGAAAGTGGAAATACATAAATATGTATTTCATAACTGGATTACTAAGGACTACGAAGCAACATGATTCCATTTGGGTGATTGTGGACAAGTTAACCTAATCAGCCCATTTTCTACCTATTCACACTGGTTTTTCAGCTGAGGGTTAAGGTAGATTTTATTTTTAGGAGATTGTCTGCATGCGTGGTATGCTATTGTCTATTATTTTAGATAGGGGTACTCAGTACACTTGTAATATTTGGAGGTCTTTCTAGAAAGGGCTAGGATCTCAAGTTCACCTCAGTACTTCATTTACCAGTAGACAGATGGTTAGGCTGCACGGACCATCCAGACTCTAGAGGATATAATAAGAGATTATGTTCTTGATTTCAAAGGTAGTTGAGATAACCACTTATCATTGACAGAGTTCATTTACATTAACAACTATAATCCTAGTATCTAGATGACTCCCTTTGAGGTCTTTAATGGGAGGAGGTGTAGATATCCCATTAGTTATTTTGAAGTTGGCGAAACAACTTTGATAGTTCTAGAATCAGTAATTGAGGCTACTAAAAAGGTTCACCTTATTTGGGAAAGGTTAAAGATTGACTAGAGTAGGAAAAATTCTTACGTGGATGTGAGGAGGGGGAGGGCATTGGAATTTGATGTTGGTGATTGAGTGTTCTAGAAGATGTCTCCTATGAAAGGAGTCATGAGGTTCAAAAAAAAGGGAATGATATATCTACGCTTTATTGGTCCATATGATATGTTGAGCAGGGTTGATAATTTTTATTACAAGTTATATCTTCTAGGAGATCTTGCAGTAGCACACCAAGTTTTTCACATTTGCATATCGAGAATATACTTTCATATCATTCCTTAATAGTTCCTGATGAACGCATTAATGTAAAATATAATTTAACTTATGAAGAAGTCCTAGTCTAGATCCTCGATAGGCAGGTTCACAAGCTTAGCACTAAGGAGATAACTTCAATCAAGGTTCTATGGCGAAATCAAACAGTTGAGGAAGCCACTTGGGAAGCTAAGGCAGACATGACAGAAAATTACCCATATTTTGTTTTAGTTCCACTTTAGTCTGAGGTAATAGCTTCTTATTCCAAATTTTCCTCTATATGGCTGTTACATATAACACAAAACATATAGCATGTATCAATGCATGGGCACCTATGTGAGCACTTATGCATAAATAGTTATGTTCAGGGTAGTTGGAGTCTATAAGAATGGTATCCATATGGGTCAACTAAGTTAAGGGTAGAACCATTGTTTGATGAGTTATTTTGATGCTTTAAATAAGTCTTTAATTCATATGGTTGCTCGCTAATCTTATTCCATTTTATCTGGCTAAAATCTATATTCAACAACTAATGAATCTAAGGTCCAGATATTGTAACACCTATAAATATCCTCCAACATATTTCCTGGGATAAAAAAGTAAGTTGGTACAATTTCATAAAAGTCTAGAAATATCAATTTCTCACCGGCCGGAACAGAAAACATGGAAGGGTTCTACACTCCGTGAAATCGTCCGTTGAAACTGTCTAATGAATCCTTGAATTTTCCCTAAATACTAATATTTTTATAAGTGTCAGAGAGGGTTTCATGGGTCATACCATGAACTATCAAAGGGAATGAAAGTCCTTCAAAATAAACTGTGGAACCCAAAAAGTGCCAAGTATGGGAGCAGGTTTTCATGAACCACTCTAAGGTTTGTCGAGTAACTCGACGGACCATCAAGTGACCCGTTAAACATTCCCAGTTCCCCTTTTAATATATTTTTAGGTACTTTTTGGTCATTCACCACTCTTTAATGAATTGTATTACATCATTTTAGGTTTAATAAATATTAGTTTCAAAGCCTAAACTTTATTATTAATTTATTCTTCAAATAATCACCATCAAAAAATAAATTAGAAAAGTGAGAAAAACTATCTATCCTCTCCCCAAGAATAGAGAACAAGGGTTTTCAAGGACAAGCTTGTTCTTAAAAATTCAAGCAAGAATTCTCCGAGGTTTCAAGTATGTGGGTTTATGAACAAGGGATCATTCCACCTTTGGGTCCCAACCCTAATTTTTCGCAAAAGATCATGCTAGGATTATTAACTTTAATTTCTTACATGGTTAATTTATTTATTAAGATGTTTTTCTTGATATTGTTGAGTAATTTTCATGAACTCTTGCATTATTATATCATGGTTCATGCTTATATTGAGTTGTAGTCAATATTTGGGTAAATTATGAATTTAAGTTGTTCTAAATTAGAAAGTCTTAATTCACTTGATTCATGGAAAGGCTTTGAGTCAAATTGTTCACTTTGGGAACTTAAATTCAAGTGTTTGCCTAAGTTTTAGGCCAGAACTTGTTTTTACTAAGATGAAAAAATTTGATAAAGTTTCCCAAAGAGGCTAAGACATGTTATTTAATCATTTTTCATTAAATTATTTTAAACTGGTTAGTTCAAGAGCAATGATATATTTTGGGAATAGTATTAGCACCAATCGAATTAGGTTGAAAGACCCGATCCCATAACTATATTTCCAATCATAGGATGAGAAGTTGCTTAAAAGACATTATTATGAAAGAACCAACTTAGTTGGATCCATTAGGTTACTTGTTAGGTACTGAGACCGTGGTGGGGCAAGGTAACCCCTTTAACTAGTAGTTTGTTGAATTTCATCGTTGCTCATATGGTCTTATATATTGGTTATAGAATCTCCTAAAATGGTTAAATATCAGTATTTTGATTAATTATTTATAATTTGAAATGGACTATGTTCTTGCACTGTCATAATTATATAATTTTTCTTGAGTACTTTTTCATGTAATGCAACCCATTCATGGTTCACTTGTACTTATGTTTGTCTCCCTTCCGTTTACTCAGTATATTCGAAGTACTAACTGCATACTCTTTTACCATATGATTTCACTTGTAGGTCTGGCCAGCAATCCTTACATTCATGGTTGACTGGATCTACTATCCTTAGATGTCTAGAGATTTGGTGACATCCCTTGGATAGAACATTTATTTTATGGATTATTTCAATTACAATAAATTAGTCTATTTGATACTCTTGTTTTATTCATTCTAAGGCAAGATGGGGACTTTTTCTAGCAACCTAGTATTTCAGTACTTAGACACTTTTATATAATTGATATAGTGGTATTTGACTTGGAGTTTTCCTTATTATTCCGTCTTTGTCTTTTGATATATGGGATGATCCACTAGATTTAGATATTATTATTATTCTATGCTTCCACATATGAGTGAGCGATTAGAGCTTGCAAGAGCCAGGGGTTCATCTGAGGCTGATGAGAAACTCAGTAGCTAAGGATGCTTTTTAGTGTCTAGGAAGTGACTCTAGGGCATTACAATAATAGGCCATCAAACATATTGACGGGCCCTGGAACCTGATGTCGACTTAAGGCATTGGCAAATTTTCTGATGGAAAGTTTGACAATTAACTTCACAGCTCATCGAAAAAGTTCATGGTTTGTGGACTTAACGTCATCCTTTCCTAGGTAAAATTCAAAAGTAAAATATCTACGAAACAAGCTCCGACTGTCAATATAAATGACGGACTTTCATTTGAGTTGTTGGTATCTCAGTTAAGTTTAAATCTTCGATGTCTCTTGGGCTACATCGACCTGCGAACTTTTTCCATTTGCATTCTTTTTACCCAAACTAAAAATGGTTAAATACCCATTAATTGATTTGGGTAATATGGGTATTAAATATTAAAAATCAAATACTCACTCACAACAACTGGATACACCTCCCGAACACCCACAATCGGCCATCTCCTAATTTCACTCCCATAACCATCCCAAAATGTTTAAAACCACTTGTGCTATTTCTTCTTGATTTTGTGCACAATATAATTCACCAATTTTCTTTTATTAAGTGTTAATCATTGTTGAGTTTGTATTACTATCTTCTCTGTTGTTGATAGATCCTCTTAAAAAATATGGTAAGATTAATGGTTCCTCATCAACCAAAAATTCATTCTTTAGAAAAATCTTCTACTTAGGTGAAACTTGATTATTTGATACTATTTAGCACTAAACATGAACGAGTGATATTTGTTCATAATTTATAATCATGGTGTGATATGTGTTTGTTAGGCTGTGTTAGAAAACCGTGCATGTTAGTTAGAGTTTTTTGAATTTGAACTTGAATGAACCGATATAAAATTGTACTGTGTTAAGAAATTGGTTGTTATGCTACTTGGTGTTAGAAAAGGTGCAGGTAAATTTTTACCCTCTGAGGTTGTGGGCATTATGAACTTACTACAATTTGAGTATTATCTTTCCCTACAACCTCCCAACATGATTGATATTGATATGGGAAATGTCTGACACCATAGATAGTTTGTATTTGTTCGCGGAGGTATAACCAATGTTCTTTTCATTTTGCGTTGGCATTGTATTGTAGGGGTTTGTTTAGTTGACCCACCTTACCACCCACTTGAGCATGATTTGTTTTTTCTTGTCGACCTTAAGTCGCATCTAGATTATTCCCTATCTATTTTGATGGTTGTAGCGGTTTCAACTGAGTTTCTTATTCGTGGTGTCGATACAAAGTTTTTATAAATAGTGTGTCAGTGTTTTATTCTTCCAAATGGGTTTCTTTTTTAGTAGTGGATGGGAAATATGGTTCCTGAGTTAGACTGTTCGGTGATATAAGTTTTGGTGGTAGATTTTATATTAAAATTGATTAGAGTAAATTTACAGAGTGTTTTCAATTTTGTAGGCTTATGGATGGGAGTCCGTAGTAAGTACCGAATCAGGGTGTGTGGATATGATCATTCTAGTATAGTTTTGTAGTTCCACAATAGTGTAGATGACTCTAGTAATTGTGATTTTTGGGATTTTTATGTTATGGGCCTAGTGCATTGTCTTTGGAAACATTGTATAGATATTCATTAGCTTAATATATCAGTATATGCTTAACCTTGGTAAGTTTTCCTCGCAGGAAGTTGGTTTTGCACCATAGGCCTAGTGTAAGTGTATCGAGTTGTGAGGGTTAGTACTAGGTTTGGTTTTGTTGTAGTGTGTTAGTGGAAACGATATGTGTTAGATTTATTGAGGTAAATTGAATCAGATAAGGATATATGTGCCTCCAGGATTGGTGATGTTTTGGTGCAGTATGTTTGATGCTTCTGTTATAGTAGACCGACCGTGCATGATTCATAGGTTAGCTTCTGGATGACAGTGTGTGAGGTGTTAAGATCGGTGTTCGTTGAAGTTGATTTTTATTGAATGATAATGATTGTGTCTTTCTTGAGTTTGGATGTCGTCATGGACTTTCAATAATCAGGATTAGTGAAATGGTTCTTTGGGTTATGTAAGATTATGTTCGTACGTTGTGTTAGAACTCGGTATGTTGTTGAGATTAGGTGGCAGAGGTTCTGGGTTGAATGTTAGCCTTGGGTGCAGGTATGGCTCAGCGTGGTCTAGAAGGTTTTGTGGTGTTTGAGTTTAGTTGGGTATGATTGGTCTGTTTATTAGATTGTAGAGTTGTTGTCTAGCTCTAAGATTTGATACCATAGAGATGTAATGTTGAGTATCGCATGGGATCTCTTATTGTGAGATCTACCCCTATTATGTGTGTATTTTAGCTATAGTAGGGTTTAGCGGGATGTTATTGCATGTTGAGACTTGGAAGAGTAGTTGAAGTGGTGGAAGTTGTTGCTTATTTGTAGTGAGTTCCAGTAGTTAGAGTTTCATTACCTTAAAGATGATCGTGTTGTCTTGCCATAATGTTTTTATTCCACCAGGGTGTTTTCCCCACAATTTGAGTATGGCGTTGTTGTTTTTTGTAAGGATTGGTTTGATGGTACTTAGTTTTACTTATTAGGATATCATGGTGAATTTGAGTCTCACTAGGTATGGAAGCATAGCGGGTTGTACGTAAGTGCTTAGTATGTGTAGCTTGGGTTGGTTTATGGGAGCGTGGATATTCGACAGTATCCCTTAGAGTATTGTGACTATGCTAATTATTAGGGTTGGTAAAAAGTTGGGCAGACTTTTCTACTCAAGAAATCATAGAGTGGTTCAGTTCTTTAGCCTTCGTGTGGAAGTTCTCTCAGTTTCGTCTCCTTGCAGCGTGACGGTAGGTTGTTGGTAAACTTTGGGGAGTTCATCAGAGTAGTGACTGATTTCAGCAATGGTTTTAGCTTTGAGATAGTTGTGATCCTTTGAGGGAGTTTTGGTTGAAAGTATTGGCATGTGATATTCAGTGAGATTGTGGTTAGCTTGTACGCGTGGTTCACGGCTGGTGAATATTTTGTGAATTCCTTAGTTGAAGTTTTGTCTCCTTAGTTTGAGTGGCTCTTCAAACATCTTCGTGCTGTTTTGACTTTTGGGGATGAAAGTCCTTTTAGTAGTAGATATTATAATGACCCTCATGGTCATTTATGATAAATAAGCGATATTTTGCATTCTAGAGTGTTTCGGTAGTTTCCCAAAGTCATTTATGACTTGCAGGGACCGGTAGTTCGGATCCTTGGTAGCTTGGTTTAGAAATAACTCAAATTTCCTATTTTAGAGTGTAAAATTAAGTACTCACTGACCAAAGTCAACTATACTTCAAGATGAGCTCAGAATTAAGTTCCGTTAGCTCCGGAATGCCAAACAAAGTTAGGATTGGCCTTAAGTTTGTGTTTTGGAGTGTTCATTTGCAATTTATGCCCATTTGTGGAATTTAGTAAGTTTAAGGACTAAAGTGGAGCTAGGGCGATGTTTTAATGTTCGAAGTGTCAGATCTAGATTCTGATACTTCTGTCATCTCTGGAATCATGAATCTAGGCTAGTAAAGTGTTAGTGTTTCTGTTGGTAAGGTCGGTGTAATTTTTATTACCTTTGTGGAGTAATCCATTTTCGATTATTTTTGGTTTGACATGTAATTTTTCTTAAACGAACTCTGATGTCCATTTTGATGACTCCATTGGATCCGGATGTCATTTCTATGCGATTTGTATAATTTGTTTATTGAAATTGGACTCGAAAACCTCATTCTAAACCCCTCGAAGTTCTTGAATTGAGCTTATGTGAAAGTGCAAGCACATGCCACCCCTGTGAAGGGGGGGTTTTCACCTACGATATCTCGCCCCAACAAGATTCTCCCTAGTAAGCTTCTCCCTTGCGGCCAAAGCTCCTCCCAAGTTTTTGCCCCAACGAGAATAATAGTGACTTTAAGTAACTGCAACCCCTTCAGACAACCTGTTTAGAACCTAAAAAACAAATTTTCTCCCAAATTCTAAGGCATAAACCTGTGGAAAATCCTTCAAATATTGAAGAGAAAGTTCCCAAAAAGGTTCCTTGCATTGTCCCTACTTTCGGTAAGTGCTTATTCTTCTTTGATTCATAAAATTTCATAGGTTCTTCCATTAATGAACCCCAGTTGATGAAATTGATAAAGTCATGGATAGTCCATATATTATTGCATAATTCCTTATTCCCTGGGTATACTTTACGTCTAGTATTTTTAATATATCAGAATTCAAACGTTTAATCCATGAAAAGTTGCATCTTTGACCCCTTTATAGTCAAATCTATTCTGGCTGTTTCGAAGCCCTTCCCGCACTCAAATTGTGCTCAATTTTGGAACACGGGTTCCTGGTAACACTAGGAACCTTGTAGTGAAATTTATTTTTCATTTCGGTGAGGGGGCTCTGCAAGACCATTTTAAGCCCCACTTTAAGTCTAGTCCAGAACTTAGTATAAATATACTGTTAGGCTCGTTTTAACATATATAATACATTGATGCTAGTTTTAGAGAATTTGCAGATCATTTGACATAAGTCAGAGTATGATTCATGAATTTGCAGCGCTTAATCATTGAACGACAGGTAGGCTCCATAGGGCTATCTCTAGGCTTATAGCTTAATAATTGTACTATATAGCATCCGTAGGTTAAGTAGCTAGGTGGATATAGTGATCCTGTACCCCTTTTTCATCCATCCCATGTTGATATTTATATTTTGGCATCATATTAATATGGTACCTGTGACTTAGAAGTTGGCTAGATACTTGTGAAAAGCATAGGAAATTATTATTAGATGATTACATGTTTGTATATATACTTGTTGATGTATTGTACATTCATCACATGAGAGGTTGGGCCTATGGATCCAATGTGAGTGCATTGGGGACGGTTCAGTATCACCACCTGAGTATTGAGCCACGATGGATAGAGGCTGATTTTGGTAGCAAAGATGGATAATGACATAAATCAATAAATGGCAATATTTTAATAATAATATAAGTAATAACCTTTTAACTGTTTTAGAATCGGCATCATATCGAGCACCTGATAATACTATTTTTACTTATTTTAGTCCAGGCTTTACACCCTAGCACTGGGAAATATCATTTGACTAATTAATGTTGGGACTTGAGACCGGTTTCCTCTGTTGTCGTATGGCGGTAAGTACAACTTTTTGACACTTATGACTCTACTGGTTATGGAAACTTTATGATACTTGATGTATTGAGATTATTGGTGATACTATGATTTATAGGCATTGAATGCCTTGACAGGCCAAAGACGGCTTAATGAGACTACTGATATTCGGCAAGAGAATCCAAACTGTTGAGACCTTGAGGTTCTGAGATTTAAGATGTGAGGTTATGATTACGTTAGAGATCGTACATGGTGAATACCTCTATGGACCATTCCTCCGATCTGTGGCTAACATGGAGGGGGTACAGGGTGGAGGATAGTTATGCTGGGAATATTTAGGTTAGACTTCCATGGGCTCTGCCTGCTGGGCCGACGGATACTGGAGGAGATGTGTACGCAGGAACCCAACTAGTCAAGTTGTTAATATAAAAAATCGAGAAGATAAATTGTTGAACCAACAAATGATATACTTCGCAAAAAACCATTAACAACTCATTCTAGTGCTGGAATGATGACTGGTATTGCTCGCAACCTCTTTATTTAGAACAAATAAATTTGTACTTGTTAAAATTTTCAATACCAATTAACCACTCAAATCAACTCTATTTATACACTTGTTGACTTTCATAGTGAGATGTGTACCCACTAGCTTCATATAGAATAATAACATGGCATACTGACCAACAAAACACTACCCTGCATAGATCAAACTGATGATATAGGAGCACAGACACAAGAAATACCCCAAGTAGACAACAACCCTGGTAAATCATCACAATGATTAATATATCCAATCTACCTCGCCCAAGAGGAAACCCCTATTGTGAATATATTGATGAACCTTTATCTCAATCTAGACATACGTGTACTCTGACTCATATCAACTAGTACCTTAAATCTCCAAGCACTGAATCTCATAAGGTAGCATGTAGAAAATGGATAAGCCATGGATGACATTTATTCTTTTACCCGAATCAATCGAGCTTCTAATGATGTAGAACTCAAGACTCAAAGACACCAGTCATTACCATTCTATTATGACACTTTGTCCAAAATACACTAAATACTATTGCATCAACAATACTTTCCCCAGTTGATGAGATGATGGGAATACCCACAAATATCAAAACAAAATTTTTGATCTTCAGTTTCCAAACCACAAATAAAAAGAATTCTCTCATGATCCTTAAAAACTATCAAAGGTTTCAACCTAAGTGTATACATTACTCTTCTTCTACACCAAACAAAGGGTACTCAACGATTAACATATTAAACTCATAGAGCTCCATCTTTCCTAGATGGGGTTCAAATAGTAAACTAAAAAATGAGATATTTAAGCTTCTAAAAGTTACCACAAAATATTAAATACCATTCTTCAACGAAATAATCCTACTGGTGAGGAAGAGATGAAGGAAAACCTCGTATTAAACCCCAGTGGTGACGAAAGGTTCCTTATAGCTACAGAAACAACAACTCCGCATGAAACCCACATATTATGTGATATCAATGGAAACTAAACACCTACTAATAAAGGTAATCAAAATAAAACCCATACATAACTTTTGAAGCATTATCAAGATAAAAAGTATTAGTCATGGAGACAATCTATGACAATTAACTGAGTATCGAGATGCATATCAGGGATACCCTTATTTCAAAAAAAGCAAAAGACAAAATAAGGCTTCTCATCTACCTTGTGAAGCACAGAAATATCTTGAATCTAGTCTAATCATTAATCGATGTGTCATGCAGGAAACCCCACTCTAGTAGTGATCTTATATAACTACCAATACCAACACATGCCTC
>JBDJHY010879410.1:0-14914 GCA_039654485.1 Withania somnifera
TTTGGATCATGACATAATTAAATTTCTAAATATCAACTGATACTTTGTCATATATGTTATAGTAATTTTTTAGTGATTATAAGAAGACTTTCACTTAAGAATTAAACTTAATTATACCTTTAGATGTTGGAATAAAAATTTGATAATATGAAGAAAAAAGAATTACATGCATTTCTATGTTATTATAAAAGAAAATTATAATTTTTTTATATTAAAAAGACTTAAAAATTAATTATACCATGAGGTATTGGAATAAAAACTTTATAAAATACGACGAAAAAAGAATTTCATGCATTTCTATGTTACTGTAAAAGGAAATTATAATTTTTTTATATTAAAAAGACTTTAAAATGGTATTTAATGCATTTCTATGGTAGATTGTAACAGAGCTCTGTTGCTACTGTTATATATAACAAAGCTCTGTTAGAATTTATTTGCTTATTATTTTATTATATATAAAATACCATTTTTATTTATTCACGCAAGCGAATCTCAACCATGAAACAACTAACTGAACACAAGACGTGAATCCATCCTAGTATTACACAACAATAAACGAAATACAATCGGCGTGGATTTCTTCCAAAAATACTTATTATCATCTCTCTCTTCTAACTTCCAACTAAAACTTCTCCTTAAAACTAACCAAAAGAATATTTAGGACTATTTTTCTTCCAAAGGTTATTCCTACTCCACGATCCACAAATTCTCTTTGTCTGTTAGAAGCCATGGCGAGAAACCCAATCTATATTCACCTAGAAAATTTCTATACATTTGTTTGAATAATACTTATTGATCCATATGCATTTAATAAATTGGTAACAATAGTCTGTATCCATCTAATAAATTGTTATACACTTTGGATGTGTTTGGAATCAAGAAAACTATTTTCCATGGATTTTCTTAAAAAATAAGTGATTTCTTACTTATTTTATGGTGTTTGGTTAGTAAGAAGAAAATATTATCCTTAGAGCATCTACGTTAATCTAGACGAATACTAATGATACCATATTCAATAACAACCCGAGTCTCTAACTCATGACATGGAATTTAGGTTCGCAGGTCAGGTCGAGAGTCGGGGTAGGGTCTGGTTTGGTTGGGAGTTGAGGAAGAGTTTTAAGGTCGGGTTGCAGGTAGTAAGTTAGGGTTGGGTTAGGGGTTGGGTGTCAGGATCGGGTCCGACGTTTGAAATCACAAGTCAGGTTATTACCTGGGTTGTGAGTTGGGGCTAGGAGTTAGAGTCGCGTCCCGAGTTGGAAGTCAAGGTCGGTTCCGAATTAGGGGTTGGGGTCGAGTCTCGAGTGGGAGAAGGGTGGGGTCATGATTCGAGAGTTGGATTCGGATCGAGAGCCAGGATTGGGTCTAGAGTTGGGTGTCAAAGTCGGGTGTCGGGGTTGATCCTTAGGTCAAGAATTGGGATAAAGGTTAGATCCCCAATCGAGAGTTAATATCGGGTACCAAGTAGGGTCTTGAGTCAAAATTCGGTATCGGGTCTCGACTCGAGAGTTAGGGTTAGCTTAGGTCCCGGATCAGGTGTTGGAGTTAGGTGTCGGGTTTGTCTCTCAGATTAAAAATTGAGAGTAAGGTTAGATCTTGAGTTGGGACTAGAGGTCCGGTCCTAGCTCAGTATTCAGGGTTGGTTGTCGTGGTCGTGACTCTTGATATGCGACCTGAGCTAACTCCTAACCGACACTGAATCTCAACTCCTTAACTAAACTATCCACTCCTGACCCTTAAACTTGACCTCGACACCTTACCCTGACACAACCTCACTCCCGACCCCGACACAACCTTGACTTTCGAAATTGATATGACCTTGACTCCCGACCCTGACACTCAATCAAATACCTGACCTTGACTATCGAATCAGAATAACCTCAATTTTTGAATCAAGACCCGACTCCTAATCCTATTGGACAAACATTGTAATATACCGAATAAGTTTATAACTGAAAACTCTACCGTTGTGTATTACTATGAAAAGAAATACAGAAAATGCAAGTTTTGACCAATCCAGTTTCCACATAGGAGTCCAGGAATTGTGGAATTGACTTTATAGGTCATATACCCACACTCGTGGGACTAACTAGCAGTTTCAATGTTCCACAACACACTTTATGGACCTTAGAATGATCACATACCATACTGTTAGTTGTGGAAGTGATCCATAACCCCTTCATGAAGTCACTCTATTCCATGATTCAATCCATGACTCGTGGAGTGAATTCATGAGTCATGAAATCAGTCGTGGAATTTACCCAGCTAATATTAATTCCATGAAGCATTTCACGAGTTATGGATTACGATCCATGACTCATATTATTAATTCGTAAAGTCAATTTAGAACATGAAATTTCACGCCTACGTTCCACGAACCCATCCATGACTCGTCGAACTATTCCACGGACTGTGGACTGGTCCTTTAGAAGCTATTTTTTTAGTTTTTAATTATTTCTCTCATGGATGTTTTGGTAATTTACCCTTACCCATATGGAACTTAAATCACATGTTTTAAGCCTCAGATAAACTAATATGTATAGTTTACAAGGCATTCTATCAGTATTTCATAACTTAGAATATTTTATCATATAAAAACCAGATCATTCTCTTAGAAATAGTACGCTCAAGTCTCACTAAGTGTTTTCAAGTCTGGCATCTCTACCAAGTTTCTATTCAAGGAATATCCTTTAGTCCAGATATGTGGATATTTAGTGAAGGTTCCTTCCACTTTCATGCTCTAAAACCCTCAATTTCAGGAGTTATTTCAAATATTGTAATTTAGGGTTCAATCCCCAAATTTTACGAATGCTATTAATTTATTGATGCAAGTTTAATTATGATATTTACTTATGAAATCATGATTATTTCTCATGTTTATTCATTACACATGTAAATTGTATCGAAAAACATGCTATGACTTTATTATGCATGTTTTATGGTTCATTCATGATTTTCATACTTAGTAACCTCATAATTCCTTCTTGTGAACATTAGGAACTTAACCACATGAATTTACATAAATTATCTAAACTTATGACATTTAACATAGTATGGCATAATAACAGAAAGATGTCCGGCTCAATTATAATAGGTCTTTTCTGGTCAGATATGACATTCAGACAATCATCAATGACCAAAATTAGACCACTCATCCAAAACATACCCCAGGTATGATATATACATGTATGAGCATGGTTGTATATTTTGAGAGAACTATTTAGTCGTGAGAAAACAAAGCTTTAGATATGTTGAGTTCCATAATAGCGTTCCCAACGTAGGTTTGCCTTTATGACTTATGTAAGGATCCTTAGTTTATTTTATCGTTCTAACTATGGCAGGTTAGAGAAACCTCTTTTTTGTGTGGATTTAGGACACTGAACTCCATGTTTTTCATAACATAGTTTACTGTCAATAAAGAAAAACTCTTGCTTCATGGTTTATGTTTTAAAATATGCATGGTCGCATTGGTAAATAATTTTGGTCTATTCATGATAATTAGAAGTTCAGCACGAAATTATGTTTCATCTTATAAACATAGTTTGGTTCATTACACAGTTTTTCCCTAGATTTATGCTATATTTTTCATGTTTCTAGAACATGTTTACTTACATGATTTTTATTATTACATTCTTATTTTTATACTGCTAAACTCACATACACAATATATTCAAATGTACTAATTATATTTTGTGTTGCGCTATTTAATAATGCATAGTTAGGCCTTCCTCCTCATTCCGGTGCTTAGCTTAGATCCTACTCCTTATTCATATTTGGTGAGTCCTCATAAATTCAATGACTAAAGCTTATTAGTTATCTTTCATTGTTCTTAGTCAATTTAATATTTTATAGAGTTAGCTAGGGGCTTGTACTGACAGCTTAATATGTGTTATTAAAGGCTTCAAACATCAAAGTTGTAGTACTTAGTCATTCCATGGTCTTTTCCTTAACTATTCATTGTTCATATTTTTATCAAATTATTACATGTAGACTATTCCTATTCATATCCACCATTTTCTATTTATGCTTCCATTGTATGTTGTAGTTTGTAGCCATGTGTGTGCACCAAGGGCTACTTAGACCCAATTGTGATTTTTGTGTGCCATGTCCTCATCTAGGTTGTAGAATCGTGTAATGACCCTCGCGGTCATTCATAATATTTTTTATTCTAGAGCATTTTAGTAGTTTCCCCAAGTCATTTATGATTTGCTGGGACTGGTAGTTCGGATCCCTCGCAGCTCGATTGAGAAATATCTCAAATTACCTGTTTTGGTACCTAAAACTAAGTACTCATTGAGCCAAGTCAACTTTTCTTCAAGACGAGCTCAGAATTAAATTTTGACAGTTCTATTAGCTTCGGAATTCTAAACAAAGTAAAGATTAACCTGAAGTTTGTGTTTCAGAGTTTCGTTTGTAATTTGTGCTCATTTATGGATTTAAGTTAAGTTAAGGCCTAATGTGGAGCTTGGGAGGCATTTTGGTGTTCAGACTGTCAAATTGAGATTATGACGCTTCCATCAGCTCTAGAATGGTGAATTTAGGCTGGTTTGACCCTTGGTATACTTCTCAAGGTGTTCGTGCTCGATTTGACTTGCTATGTGGAAAGTTTATAGTTTTTGCTAAGTCTAGGTTGGGGGGCCATTTTCTCTCAAACTCTCTCCGATGTCAATTTCTTCAATTCCCGAAATGTGTTTTTCACATAAAATACATATTTGATTTGTCATATTTGGAATCTGTTTTATTTTCAAACCCATGGTTGAAGATTTTTGAGTTGCTTATTTTCTAATACAGACGCAGATCGATTTATCAGTCAAAGTACTAATTTATCAGTAACTGATAAATCTATACTTTATTAATAAATTGGTAGGTACTGATATATCGGTCATTTTATTGATAAATCGGTACCTGCACAGTGCCTTGCCAGTCGCCGCAGATGCTGATTTATCGTTATTTATTTTGATAAATCGGTGCCTGCTAAAATTTCCAGTCACCAAGGGAATGCTGATTTATCGACACAAGTGGCTGATAAATCGATACCTGAGCCTTATTTCTTCAGTTTCCAACCCATTTTTGGGTTATTATTCCATCAACCTTTTCATTGTTTTCTCTCTAAATTCAGTGTAAGTTTTCTTAGAAACTTCACCAAAATCCATAGAAAAGTTCCTTGGAGATCTTATATGTGATCCTCTCCTTTTGTAAGTGATATCATCCGTTGAATTTCATTAAAAGTAGAGTTTTTCTCCATTAATGCCCTAGAGATGATTTCTTGATTCCTTAAATTATATCCGAAGTTATGTGGTAAATTCTTGCTCTTTAGGGTTATATTTCCTTTTTCGAATTCAATGTACAAATTCATAAAGGTCGAATCTTTAGCCCTTTTTATACTCAATCTTCTCTGGGCTATTCAAGGGTCTCCCTTATTCAAATTGTGCTCAATTTTGGAGCATGGGTTCCTAGTAACGTTGGGAACCCCATGGAAAAGTTTATTTTCAATTCCGATGAACGGGCCCTACTGGACCGTTTTAGGCCCAATTTTAGGCCCAGTCCGAAACTTAATATAATTTATACCATTAGACTCGTATTGACATATGAAATACCTTTATGCAAGTCCCGGAGAAAATGGAGTTCGTTCAATATCAGTTTGAGTAATATTTGCAAGTTATAGTAATTTCTCGTCGGACAACAGGTAGGCTCCGTGGGGATATCTCTGGTCTTATAGCTTTAATAAGTGTACTAAATAGAATTTGTGGGTTGGTTAGCTAGGTTGTTATAGTAACCTTGTACTTTTCCTTCATCCGTTTCCTTATTGACATATATATTGGCATCTGAATTTTATATGGTGATTGTGACTTAAGATTCACCCAGTAATAGCTAGTCGGGCATAGATAGTTGCTATTCCATGTATAAATACATGTTGATATGTTGTGTATATATTATATGATATGTTGGTCCTTTGACTTCATTGAGAGTGCATTGGGGCTAGGCCACTATCAACACATGATTATTGAGCAATGGAGTCTAGAGAGTGATTTTAGTAATAATGATGGATAATGATATAAATTAATAAATTGATCTCTTTTAATAATCATATAAGTAAATAACCTTTTACTTTTTTTAGACTTTGCTTTGTATCAAGCATCCGATAATACTATTTTTACTTATTTTAGCCCAGGCTTTACACCCTGGCACCAAGAATTATCATTTGACTAATTAATACTGGGAATTGAGACCGACTTCGTTCGGTAATGGTTACAGTCGTTGGCACTTAAGTCCCTCATCACACGACAGTGAGTACATCTTTTCAAAAACTATCACTTACACTGGTTCAAAGGATTATTTATATAGTTCCCTTGAGGACTTTTGGTGATACTATGATATATAAGCGTGGAACACCATGACTTTCCAAGTACAACTTGATGATACTATAGATTTGAGACATTGGGTGTATACTATGAGATCCTTGAGGCTCTGTAATTTGGGATATGAGATTATGATGATGTTAGAGATCGTACATGTTGACATACCTCCATGGACCTTCCTCTAGGCTTCGGCAACATGGAGGGGGGTATAGGATGGAGGAGAGATACACCAAGAATATTTTGGTTAGCCTTCCATGGCTTCTGCCTGCTGGACCTACGGGTATCGGAGGAGAAACGCATACAGAATTGGTTACTTCATGGTGTGCACTTAACTTTTTTGCTCTTGTTTTCTTCTGTATACCCCTTGTAGTATGTGGATGCCTACGGGTGAGTGGTGTTTTTTATGTACGATGCGCTTCTTTATGGGGGAGATAACAACATTTATATGTATTTCTTTAGTACTGTTATTACTGCTTAGCTGTTCTTATTGGTTATTTGACATTTCGTATTATATGGGATATTGTGTGTTATATTATTGTTCATTCATTCATCCCATACTTGAGGTTACTGGTATACCATCCATGTTCTCTTTCTTTCTTTTTTTGACTCCTGATTATTGTTGCTATTCGTTACATATATTGTTGCATATATTCTAGGTATATTTTCCTTCATTACCTGAAATCCTGTTATGTGATTGGCTAGCGATACATGTTCTACTTGTTACTTGATTTGCACTTAAGTAGCTCGCTTCCATGATGTACTGCTTGATTCGCTGACCCTATTTATTGTTTTTCGTTATTTACTGCTTTTGTTATTGTTATATGCCTAGTGGGCCTTCGAAGGCTACTAGGTACAGGTTTCTTCAGCATCTTGTACTCATACTACACTTGCCCATGTGCAAATCCAAGTACAGGTGCCCGACTGTGATTCACAGATCGTTGTTCGTGCAGATTCCATTAACTTTCAGAGATTCAGGGTGAGCTTGGTGTCCATCTCTTCCTGCTTCTCTTCAGCATTGAGATTTGATCTCCATGTATTTTCTGAGATATATTTGTATTAGACAGTTGATTCCTTATTTTGTACTTAGAGGTTTTGTGTTACACTGATATCAGGTTTTGGGCATTTTTTATTCTTTGCACTTACTCTTTATTCATTCATATACTTGTATTAAACTTGTGCTTCCTGCATTCGATATAGTAGTCCTCTGCTTCAGCTTTGGACTACGGGGTTGGTTCTCCTACTGGTGGTATAATAGGTGCCCTCATTATCCGAGAAATCGAGTCGTGACAGATGGCTAGAGACTGGTTTATGACAAATAAGGATAATAACCAATAAATTGTAATATTCTAATAATAATATAAGTAAATGACCTTTTATCCATTTTAGACTCTGCATTGTATCGAGCACCCGGTAATGCTATTTTTACTTATTTTAACTCAGGATTTACACCCTGGCACCGGTAAATATCACTTGACTAATTAATATTGAGACCGACTCTATTTAGTAGTGAGTACAACCACCTGCACTTGAGTCCTTCATCGTATGGCAGTGATTACAGCTTTTTGACATTTATCATAGTTACTGGTTGTGGAAACTTAAGGATATCTGATCTATTGAGGATATTGGTGATATCGTTATATTGAGGCATTGTATGCCATGACTTTTGGAGTACGGCTTGATGATATTATTGATATGAGGCATAGGATGCCAGACTATGAGACTCTTGAGGCTTTGTGATTTGGGATGTGAGGTTACGATGATGTTAGAGATTGTACATGGTATGCTGAGCGTACCTCCATGGACCTTTCCTCCGAGATGCGGCGACATAGAGGGAAGGTATAGGATGTAGGAGAGATGTACCTAGAATATATAGGGTAACCTTCCATGGATTCTGCCTTCTGGACCTATGGAACTGGAGAAATGTACATAGGACTATATTTACTTTCTTGCCCTTTTTTTTCTTTAGTGTACCCCTGGTAGTATGGTGATGCCAATAGGTGAGTGTGTTTCTATGTATACTATGCTTGTTTCTAGGGGACTTGACAGTGTTTATATGTATTACTTTAGTACTGTTTTTAATGCTTAGCTGTTCTTATTGGTTATCGATATTTTATGTTATGTAGGATATTGTGCATTATTTTATTGTCCTTTCATCCCTTACTTGAGGTTACCGGTATACCATCCATCTTCTCTTCCTTTTTTTTACTCCTAATTATTGTTGTTATTATTCACATATACTATTGCAAGGATTCCGGGTATGTTTTTCCTTCATTTCCTAAAGTCCTAATATGTGAGTAGCTAGTGATACATGTTCTACTTGTTACTTGATTCCTGTCTGAGTAGCTAGCTTCCATGATGTACTATTTGATTTTGTGACCCTATTTATTGTCTTTCGTTATTTACTGCTTTTATTATTGTTATGTGCCTAGTGGTCCCTCAAAGCCTATTGGGTAAAGGTCGCTTCGGCAGCTTGTACTCATACTACACTTTCCATGTGTAGATCCGAGTATAGGTGTCCGATCCTTGATTTACAATAGTTGTTCATGCAGATTCTACTAATTTTCAGATACTCAGGGTGAGCTTGGCATCTAGATTTTACTACTTCTATTCAACATTGATTTTGATCTCCATATATTTTTGGAGATACAATTGTATTAGACAATTGATTCCTTTTTCTGTACTTAGAGGTTTTGTATTACACTGATACTGAGTTTTGTAGATTGTTGATTCTGTTTACTTCCTCTTTATTCATCTATTGTTTATCATACTTGTGCCTTCCATATTTGATATAGTTTTCCTCCGCTTCAGACTACCGTATTGGTTCTCCTACTGGCGGTATAATAGGTGCCCTAATTATCCGAGAAATGGGGTAGGGATAGAAAGATTCAATCATAAGTTGTGAGCCATTTACTCACAAGAGCTACCCACTCTAATTCTTAAAGACTTACTAATAGAAGCCTTGGATAACACGGTCACAAAATAGAGCTACCGAACAACTCACGAACGAAAAAGGATCACCATAGGATAATAGGGCATATTCCCAAAAGAATGAAGAATACATCGAACATGCAAGGCTAAGCAGCACTCTCCAGGAACTAACTACCTGACCTGAACGTAAAACAAATCTAACTCGGCAAGTCCTAAATTTCCTTATCACCCTACCGGGATAAACCCGTCACAGATAAGGTAAGATCGTGATACAACACTCCAGAATCTAGGAAGAACCGGAGAACCTTCCCATATATAACAACATCACAAAAACCACCTATGAATATATTGACTAACTCCAATATCTCATGATACCTACGGGCTAAACTACCTAGATAATACAAAACCACCACTAAAAAGTTATCTTCTCACACACGGAGAACCCGAAGGATCCTATGAACAATATCAACCACTACAAGTAAGACAAGACAAAGGCTCTCAAACATCATCTAAGATATAGTAAGGCCCCACCTAAATGAAAGGAACTCAATATATAAATCACAGAACCATAATATAATGAGGGATCTCAGGAACCCTCAGGCTAAAAGACAAAACCCAACTCATCCAATAGGAATCACAACCCAGGTGCCATCGAAGAACCACATAACCGAGGGCCACGAACAATCGAGGGATAAAAGCAAGTTCTAAACCAACCCTACAACTCAACACCAATAAGGGTAAAACCACTCAATCTATCATAAATAAGGTAATCAAGAGAACAAGTAGAATCACGCCCAAGTTAACACAACACAACTAAGCAGTGAATAGAATAAAATTGTGACATAAATAGAGCCCGAGGATAAATCACCCTAAACACCCTGCAGCACATAAAAAATCGATGAGCAAGAAACTACTGGAAGACTCTACTGACCAACCTAACCAAGACATTCACATTTAGGGCACTCCCTAGCCCAGTAACCAATTTCTCCATAGGTAAAACACAAACTACTAAAACTACCACTCACCCAAACTAACTGCTGATGCAAGGATGCAATCGCTGCTAACTAAATAGACTTACGCTAAGGGAAATCTCTAGAATAATATCCCACATCCCCATACCTAAAATAACCTTGAGGGGACCTACCCCGTCTAAGACCTCTAAATGAGGTACATTGAACACTATGATCTTCTGAACTCGAAGATGCACCCCTAACATGTTGGCTAGTCTGAGTACCCAAGCCTCTGTTGGCTGACTGAGGAAAGATATGAATAGGATAACTGGACTAAACCAGATGGACCCATTGAAAAAGTCTCTATATATCTTACCATCCACACATAGATCGGGTATCGCTAAAAATATCCTTAGAAACCAAAGGAAAAACCAAGCAATGTCCTGAACTATAGCTACTCAACCTAAGCTGATGCAAAAATAGGGCCTTGGAAAGGGGAAAATCTATGGCCTCATTTCCAAACTCACCACATATAAATCAACCCCTAGGATCCTCATCATTTTGTCCTAGAGATTGGTCACTACTAGTCTTCATCGTCCAGTGGACTTCTTGATCACCAACCTCATATATATCACAGCAAGCCTCTTCAAGAGACACCGAATGTTCGAAGATCTATCCAAAGGTATTTCCAGCTATTACTAAGTCCTCTTTCACCATACGGAGTAAAAACCAATCATCTGAAGAAGTCCAACACCCTTCTATATATCATGACATACAGTGTAAGGACCCATCTAGTCATCCTACAAATGATGCTGCATAGTCCCAAAAGTTTAGAGACCCCTTCTGGAAACCAGCAAGCTCATCCTCAACCAATTCTTCTTGAGATACCCTCTGTACCTCTAAAAAAACTCTATCTCTCTGTGGAATTGGCATGACAATAACTTCTAATGGAGCTTAGGTGACTCCCAAACTCTGTGTCTGATAATGTGGTCTTTTGGAACTTGATTCTGACTCCAAGTCTAGGAATAAGCATAGGATTCTCAATGGTTCTTAATGGCCGCCCCATCCTAGACATATGGAAAGAGTATTTCCAAATGAGATGATAAGAAACCTAATGACCATACAATGCACATAAGGAGTCAAGAAGTGAGACTCTTTCCTAAAGAGTGTCCTATAACCTCCCAAAGATAGGATATGGATATTTACGTACTAATCTGTAGGCCTCTACCAAATACTCTCTCCTATAGAAAGAGACACCGATTAACCTAGAGATCTAACACGGCTCTATCAAAACCCATGAATCATCTACATTCGACTTGTAGACAAGCCTAACCTTGGCCTAGGGCATTAAGTGATGGGCCAGTACCAAGCATAAAAAAAAGAAGAAGAAGAAAAGAAGAAGATGAAAAGGAAATAAAAACACATAACATAAGCTAAACCCTCCAGACTTGGTTCCATGGCTGCCTAGAATCTACACACACAATAGTACAAAATAAAACACACAACAGGGAAAAAAGTACAAAATATCTATCCAGACTCCAACTAGAACAACTATGAAGATAAAAGGAAGGTTGGCTAGAATAAACGCTGACTGCTCACTATATCTCTTGAAACAACATTAAACTAGCCCGCACAATCGCGTCCTCTCTGTCAACTCATACCAGGATCTGCATCACAAAAAGATACAAAAGTGTAGAGTGAGTACCAAAAAATCGAGTACCCAGTAGTCATAATAGGATGACCAGGAAAAAGAAGCATAAGAAAGGTAAAAGCGATTATAAGAAAAAAGGGAAATCACACAAAATGAACAATAAAAAAGGGATAACTATAGTAATAGTTACTAAGTGCGGTGCAAGATCATCTATTAGTGTATGCATCATCAGTAACAAGTATAAAGAAAAGTCAACTATCAGGATAAAACACACAAAACCTGGGCCATAAGTAAATCATGACCAAACACACATATACCTGGATCTTTAACATAACCCGCATAAAGAAGGACCAACAAAAAAATAAAAAACAAATAACAGGTTAAGCTAATAGCAAATAAACAAGTGTACGAATATCACCTATAAGAGATAGAAAGGAACAAATAAAGTCTACTAAGAAACCAAGTAACCCAATGGGTACTCCCCCATAAGTCCTGAAGAGTACAAATCAATGCATAAGATATAATGAAAGGGGTTCTAAGAAGTAAATAGAGTCTGTACGCACTATTCTTGGTACAAAGACTCTGCTATGAGCAAACCCACAAAAGCTTCCTCATATACTTACCCTTATACTCCAATATACCCTTCCCAAGCTACAACTCATTCCTAGTAGTAGTATCTTAGGCATAGCTACCCAGTGTTAGAGGGTTCATGGAGGCATCTAATCCCACATATAAAATCCTCATAAAATGGCCAACTGGTGGCATGGTAATCAAGGATGTAATAATAAAAATCTAGCTCATCCCATATGTTATATCTCAATAAAAAACCTCATTTATTTCTATGAAGGAAAATCAAGTCTTACTATAATCTAACTGTCACCTTATAGGCAATAGGAACCACAATGACAGTGAGAAAATAGGATTTCATAATATGAGAAAATGATATGATATTAGGAAGCACCAATCATAAGTCAAGGTCAAACCGAGAGGATTCAAGATATGGACAACCTTAAGGCACTAAACGCAACTTTATAATAAAAGCAATCTCAAGTTTGGAAGATATTGGAAGATGATTTAAGACTTAAGGGGCTTAATTGAAGATATCCTAAACTTGAGGGGTTAATTTATTACATTAGGTCACTTTGGGCCTAATTGTAATTGTTGAAAGTACAAGTAGTATAAATACCTTTTCTATCAATTTTTCTTTAGTTTACTTTAAATTTTGAAGAATTGTGAGGTTACTCAAAATTGAGTGTTAGTTAGCATATCTTAGTTTAATTTGGATTATAGCTTGGGTGGATTCCCAATCTATCAATCTCGTAGTTACATATCAAATAGCTAGGAGTGGGTGTACCCTTAGTTGTTTGAATACTATCCAATTTTAGTCAATCATCGAGTTGTTGCATTTGTGGGTGTATCATTTGTATCGATCCATCACTTGATTTGGATTCGAATTAGATTAATTGAGATTATCATAAATTTTTGGTGGATTCCATCTATACTCAATAATTCAAATAATCTGAATTAAATTTGCATAGCTATTATTTTTTAGTTTCATTATTGATATGAATCAAGTTCCCTCAGACCTAAAATCATATCATTTGGTATCATAGCCTAGGCTCGTATTTTGTTTCATTCGTTTCAAAAACAATATTTTTAAAAAAAAATAATAACAAAATTCCTTAGATCCGATTGATTTTCTTTTTCTTTTTTTATTTTGATTACTAAGAACCGGTCTCCTAGTAATTTAAGTGATAGATCTCAAATTTGGATTGATTTCTGGTCTATTTTGCATTTTCACGTTGTTTAAGGTTTAGCCTAAGGTTGATCTAGAAATTTTTTGATTAATTTGTTGAAATTGAGGTTTTCAAAGTTGCTTGACGTGATTCGCATATCATAAGGACTCAAATCTTAAATTTCATGAAAATCAAAGTGAATTTGAGTAAGTTGTAGATTTTGGGTTTTGCTTGTTAATTGTTCTTTAGTTCCAGATTTTGGTTCATCAAATTTAGGCTTGACATGTTGAATTCGAGGCTCCAAAAGTATTAGCGATTGTTTTCCATAACAAGAGGAGCTTTGGGTTTGGTTTTGGAAAAAATTGGTGAATGTTTGAGTGAATTTCAAAATTTGATTGTTCTTCATCTATATTCCTAGATCCAAAATTTGGGACTTAAATTAGGTTTTATTTGGTTGATTTAGAGACTCCTAAGTGGTTGAAATTCTTTTATCCTTGTTCAAATAGTTTGGCAATCGGATTTGGAGAGGTTTGAGTTAGAATTGAGGGAGTTCAAACTTGAAGTCCACCATTATTATTGGTGTTCTTCATAACTTGAAGAAGGTTTAAGTGTGTCTTAGATTCATTAAAGTTTAAAGCTTAAAACATAGTAGGGTTTGTTCTCCATATCAAAAGGAACTTGTGGTTTAAATTTGGGGAAAATTGGAGTTCGTTTGAGGGTAGTTGGGTTTTTGGATCTTTAAGGTGTTCCTAGGTGTTCTTAGGTGGTGTTTGATCCAATGGTTTCAATTCAAGTGGCACAAAAGGTGTTTGGCAATTCATTGTTATTCAAGTAAGTGGAAAAATGGTCCAAGCAAGTGCTTAATTGATCAAGGAGTCAAGGGTTGTTGAAAACAATTTGTGCAGTCCTCTTTGTTGTAGACAGAACCAAGTGGGTTAACTGCCCCAAGGAGGAAGAATCATCAAATTCAAGTCATCCAAGTTGGATATTAGGCACTCCCAAAGCCTAGGGACGGAAGCAAGTGGGCGAACCACCCTAAGGAGGAAGAGTCATTCATTCAACTATCCAAAATTGAGGTTTGGGCAGTAAGATTTCCTTAGAAAGGCAATCCAAGACTAAGGCTTGGACGAGCCTCCCTTAAGAGGATGAGCCATCCACCACTATCGCCCAAGCCATCCATTTCAAGCCAAGTGTGGTGGTAAGCTATCAAGGAGGCGGAAGCCACTTTAAAGGCTTGGAAAAATCATCACACAGTAGGAGAACCAAACCCCGTAGTCCGAAGCCGAAGCAGAG
>JBDJHY010879843.1:0-14600 GCA_039654485.1 Withania somnifera
AACTGTTTTCAAAATAGTCGATCTCAAAGGTAGTTAAAAAGGGACAAAGATATTCATCCAAAAGGCTTAATATCTAGATAGACCTTTAAATTCGACATATTTTGTAAGATAAACACTCAAATATTCCTAGAGATTAAAGACATTTGAATTTAGCAAAAATTGTATCTTTTGAACATTGTAGGTTGACATGGCAAAATGGTGTTTTAGACTTTCCACTAAGAGAGTGGACTTCTATTTCGTCTAAATAAGTCAAAAATTTAAAAGATCTTCTTTGAAGAAATGTCTAAAAAGTATAATTATTTATAATTTTAAAAAATATACTTATTTATTGAATAACTTTTGATAATCTCAATTACCCCTTTGATTCTCTTTTTCATTCACCAATATTTTTAGTTCGCAATTAATAAATTTCTCTTCTCCTCAATTTTATCCCCACTTCAATTGACCTCTTCATCCTCTATAGTTATAAGTTTACTAGTAAAATTATTTGTGCTTCATACAATGTGAAAAATATCAATATAAATATCTTTATTGGAAATAAAATATATATTAAATAATATTTTCCATTATCAATTTTTTTTGTAAGAATTATTTTTTAAAGAGAATTTTCGTTCTTAAATATGGATCTAATGGGATTTAATACGTAAGAATATAAATAGTTTTTATATATTTATTTATTCTTTCCAAAGATAGCAGAGTAAATATTTTATTTTCTAAAAATTTTCTATTCAAATAACTAAAACGTGAAATCAAAAGTAAGTAATTCGAAAAGATAAAAGATTAAATGTAAAATAAGTGTCGTATCAACATTTTCATAGTTTATCAATAACTTTATTACACATTAATTTTTCTTATTGTTTTTCTATTTTCTTTTTCTTTTTTATTTCTGCTTTTTTTGTCTTTTCGTGCTGCCCAGCCTCTCTTTCAAGTCTCACCCATCCTCCTATGGGTTCTATTGCAGGTTCTTCCTCTGTTATTATTTTTGTTCGTACAACTATATATAACATTCTAAGAAGCGGCTTAACTTCACTAAGTATATGCTACATTAGTTTTTGTACACTCCTATATTGTAAGAAGTGTAAAATACAAGGGTAAAATGAGGAAGATTGTAGGATCCTGCACCCTGAATTGACAAAGAATGCAAGAGGAAATATTTCAATGGAGGAGGAGAATCAGAAGAATAATGTGAACAAGACTACAAAGAAGAATAGAGAGAAGGCAGGGGGCACCAATGGTATAGAGGCTTTCAAGCAGAGAAACAATGGAATCCTACAGGTAGGTGATTTAAAATTGATAGGAATGCTGATCATTTTCTTACTGAGAAAGCTATAACAACTGGGAGAGGAATAAGCACAGGCAACACTTTTGACATCCTCACTGAAGAAGAGCACACAGAAGAAGGGATCATTGATCCACAGGGAGATAACGTGTGTGAGGAGCTTATAGCAACAACAGTTACAGACAACAACAACAGTACGGTAGGCAAAGGGCAAGAAGTTCAAAATAATAAAGTAGATGCTGGAAACACTAATAGCAAAGAGTGAATTTTGAACACCTTTGGCAAGTCATAAGAGCAGAGTGATTATGTGGATCCGAAAACAACAAGGTAGAAGTAGAAGCACCAAGAGTAACAGTACTTGCAACAACAAATCAGGGGATATTTACAGAAGGATGAAACAGAAGGAAGAGAAGGACGAAACAGAAGGAAGAGGACAAGTTTCAACTGAGGAGAATATTTACAAGGAGACTCATTTATCACAAGGAGTAGAGAAGGCTGTAAAGGTAGCTAGAAAAGGGAGGAAACAAGGTCAAGGATATATTTCTTAACCTGTTAGGGTGCAGCCAAAGAGGAGGGGAGAGAATTATCTTGTTAACAAATGAATAAATCTTTGATATGTAACATAAGGTCAGTAAATTCATAAAAAGCTTTCCAAAGAGTGCAAATATTTAACAACTTTCATAAGTTTGCTTTTGTGGCTTTACTTGAACCTTTTCAACATCATAAAAGATTGAAAAGATACAAAAAAAGACATGGTATGCCATGGGCTTTTTATAGTATAATGGAAAAATTTGGGTATTTACAAATGATATGTATAAGACTACTACTAGTGAAGAACTCAAATCAACTACATTACTATCAGAATAGTAATCAGATGACTAACAATGATATGCGTGTCTCGTTGGTATATGCAAAATGTGATAAAAACTTGAGAATGAAGCTGTGGGATGAATATTTTGATTTGCCATCTGGAATACGCCTTGGATGATTGGTGGAGACCTTAATTCTGTACTAAATGGTAAAGAGAAAACTGGGGGCTTCTAGTCTTTGAGGAGGATGTTGAAGATTTCAAAACATGTTGAATCCTATGAGTTATCTCAAATTCCATTCAAAGACAGTTCTTTTACTTGGTGGATGGAAGAGCTTGGAGATGATTGTATTTTTGAAAGGTTGGATAGAGTGGTGGTGAATGCTGATTTTCATGACCTGTTTAGAGCACCCACCTAGAACAGGTTCTGATCATGCCCTTCCGATGATAAATTGAGACACTGAGAGATCTGAAGTTAAGAAGTCATTCACAGAACCTTTTGGACAGAGCATGGAAATTTAGAGATGTGCTAAGGTTGAATTGGGATTCTTATTTCTTCGCTCTTTTGCTTTTTTAGACTTTAAGAGGAAGATTAAGAAAGTCAAGAAAGCTTAGAGTTCATGGAGCAAAGAGGCATATAGAGACATTTTTCAGCAATTACTCATCAGAGGGGAGATAGAAAAAATCAAAGAGGGTCTATTTTGAAGAGCTTCCAATTGTTGGGAACAGATCAGTTGCAACAAGCAAAAGCTAAATATAATAAGTACTTACGTCTGGACGATTTGGAAAATGGGATGAGAATACTAGATCTTTTCATAGATTGGTCAATGGAAGGAGACAGAAACTGAAAATGAATTGGATCCAGGATACTAATGGAAACTGGTTAGAAGGTGAAAGGAAATTGCTATTGAAGTTATAAGCTTTTACCAAAGATAGTTTAATCAAGAGAGGGATTCAACAGATTTTTCTCTACTTGGTCATATTGAGGAGATGATTTCTAAAGAAGAAAACGTGATGCTGCAAGCCATTCCTGATGCATAAGAGGTAAAAAGGGCAGTTTTCAAGCTGAATGGTGATAGTGCCAGTGGACCTGATAGGTTGTCAGGTAGATTTTTTCAACATTATTCGGACATTGTAGAACCAGATGTGCTTGGAATGGTTAGAGACTTTTTGTTTTGCTGAAAACACATTTCCCAAGTCCATTACTCGTACTCATTAGTTCTTATACCCAAGAAAGAAAATGTAAAAACATTCTATGATATTAGACCAATAAGTTTGAGTAACTTTGTTAATAAGATTCTCTCTAGACTCTTGCATGATAGACTGGAAAGGATCTTTCCTAATCTTATTTTAACCATCAATTTTAATGTTGTAATATTCCCCCAAATGCAATAGTTTTTTCGACCTTTTTTTTTTGGGTTTGGGGAAAGTTTGTTCGTTTTTGATGTAGAATGTTGTGTCTAATATTGAACACCTATATGAAATGATGCCAAACTAATATGGTGAATAGTGTGCCTAGGGAGCAAAACTATAACTTGGTGCTTTTGTTTAACCAATGAGATCAAATCAGCTGAAAATTGATCTTAGTAAATACAAGTTCCCAGACGAAGTTCAACATATTAATCTTAACACTTCATTTTAGCTTGGAATTGTATATTCCGAACAGAAGCACAGGCTTACACTCTCTCGTAGTTCTCACCAATCATAGCTTTATGAATGGATATATACAAGTTAAAACGATAAAAATGCCTATTCAAGATGGTTTTCATCCAGTTTTTGATTATTACGGAAGCACACTCAAGCTGGTTGTCATTCAACGAAAAAATCTCTTTTGTTTAAAGTTGAATTCTACAAACAAATCTTTTTTTTTTTTTTCTATGTTTTAACAAACATATATAAACTTTTAAACCCTCTTGATATAAATTATTTTGAAAATAATCCATCACAAAGGTAGTTAAACAGGAAAAAAGATATTCATCCAAAAGGCTTAATATCTAGATAGTCCCTTAAATTTGACACATTTTGTAAAATAGACATTCAAATTTTGCTAGTGACTAAATAGACGCTTGAACTTGGCAAAATTGTGTCTTTTGAACATTGTAGGTTGACATGGCAAATGGTGTGTTTTAGAATTTCCACTAAGTGCGTGGGCTTCTATTCCATCTAAATAAGCCAAAAATTAAAATGATCTTCTTAGAAGAAAAAATTTAAAGTATAGTTATTTATAATTTTAAAAAATATACTTATTTAGTAATAACTTTTGATAATCTCAATCCCACTGGCTCTCTTTTTTATTCACAATATTTTTACTCCGAGATTTAATAAATTTCTCTTCTCCTCAATTTTATAGCCACTCCAATTGACCTCTTCATCCTTTATAATTATAAGTTTACTAGTAAAATTATTTGCGCTTCGTACAGTGTGAGATAATATCAATATAGATATCTTTATTGAAAATAGAACATATGTTAAATTATATTTTTCATTATCAATTTTTTTGTCAGAATCAATTTTAAAGAGAATGTTCTTTCTTATATATGGGTATAATGAGATTTAATACTTAAGAATATAAATAGTTTTTATATATTTATTTTTATTCTTTCCAACGATAGTAGAGTAAATGTAATAAGTGTCATATAAATATTTTTATAGTTTATCAATAATTTTTATTACTCATTAATTTTTCTATTATATTTTTCTTTTTATTTTTCCTTTTTCTGTCGGTCTCTCTTTCAAATCTCATTCATCCTCCTATGGGTTTTATTAAATTTTCTTCGTCAATTATTAATTTTTTCGTACAATTATATATAACTCTCTAGGAAGCTGCTTAACTTCACTTCTATGCTCCATCAGTTATTAATATACAAGTTAAGTTTACTAATATATATTTATTTGTAAAATTTAGAGTTTGAAGTGATTTGATTTAGGAGTTTTTTTTTTATTATCATTAAATCTCTATGCTAAGATTGAAAAAAATATCAAAGTTCGTGCTAAAAGATATCTAGCAACATCCTGTCACTATTCGAAGAAAGAAAAAACATTTCATTAGTCTCTTTATCATGTAGTTATATTTAGTTAGTCAGAGCAAAATAAAAGTCGATTTGTATTTATTAATTATATTTATTCTATTATTAGTTATAATTTATTTCTAAAAAAATAATTACAGGTATCATCTAATAATTGAGTCATTTAACACATTAGAAGTAAGTTTGTTTCACTCACTTGACCTTGTAAGCATATGTGTTCAATAAATATACTCTTGCCAAATTCAAGTGTCTATCTGGTCACTAGCAAAGTTTGAGCGTCTATCTTACAAAACGTGTCAAGTTTAAGAGGCTATCTAGGTCGTAAGCCCATCCAAAATGATACATCAAAAATTCGTCCATAAAATCTTTAAAGACAATTCTCCTCAAGTGTAATTAGGCCGGCAACAGTGCTCTCAAAAAACACATCTTTACCTCTAATTAGAACCGTCAATATGGGCTAGGCCTGTTGAATCATCCCAACCCAGCCTGCAATTTGATAAGGTTGGGCTACGATTTTTGTAACCCATCTAAGAACATAACTTTTTAGCCTGGCCCGGATAATCCTGTCGACCTATAGGGCATGAGCAATGTGGGTTGGGCCAACCTATGGGCCAAATAAAAAATAATTAAATATAAAAATAAAATAGAGTACTAAAACTAATAAGAGGAGTCCTTATTCAAAGTCTATTTAAACTATCATAACTATGTAATATTAATTATGCTTATAAAATAGGTAAATAATTAAAATACAAAATTCTAAACTCTTTTTAAGGAATCACTATTTATATACTATTCAGTATTTAGTCGTTTTCATTCTCAGTAGAGGCAATGTTCTTGTCCTTTATAGTGTAGATCTTAGTCATTGTGATTTGAATTTTCAGTATTCTCTCATTTATTACCAGTAGATTCTATTTAGGCAATATACCTTCACTAACTCTTTTTAAGCCCTCGGCTTGTAGAAAGTCCTCCATCATTTGTTTCCACCCTGATAATATTATCCATTGAATAGTAGTGCATGTTGGTGTGTTGTCCTTAGCCATGACGGAGAGGAGGTGCAAAATTCATGATCTTTTCTCTTAAGTAATTAACTTTTTAACAAGAGAACCCGCTCTGATACCAATTATTGAATAGAACCACCCTTTTGAACCACGTGTAGAGAATAGATCCCCAGGATGTTTCATAGATAAAGTAAAAACTAAAGTATAAGAATACATCAATTTATCGTGGAAAAATCCTGGCTCACAAAGGGAAACAACCACGACCTGCACCTATGCAGGATTTAACCCAACTTCACTAAAACAATGAGCCTCAACACTATATTTTGATTATAAGCAATTGCAGTCCTAGAAACTAACTCTAGTTTCTAACAATGTTCATCAATCACCCTTGACTAACGAACCCCCAGATCCAAGTTGCACATAACTTGAATCAAATAAAAAAACTTTCTAATACAACTTATCTAGGAAATGGAAAGATTAAAACTCAATAACTTTCTAATACAAAACAACTAGACTCAGAACAAAATAGATAAACTATCAGGGGAACAAGTTCATTTGGCTAGTACTTTTGTATCAGTTGTACTTTAAGCTCATCAAGAATGCACTCTAGATTTGAACTCGCTCAATCAGAATGTCTTCTTGCTTTTTCTCTATTTTTGCATGTTTTCCTCTGTGAAGATCCATGAGTATTTATATCTCTTACTAGATAATCACATGCTAGTAGATCTCTAAATCCCCAAGGAATCCTATACTCCAAGGACTTCATTCTAATCTCCTTGGATGCTTGGAATCCTCCTCATCATTATCTTGCCTCTTTATCTTTATCTTTATCTTATCATCAATCTTCAATCTTCATCTCTACTTGACAACTTATTTTTTAAGGAACCTTCTTTTATTGTATTGACAAAGGTACTTTCACCGTGTGTTGATCTTTATCTAAAAGGATCATATTCAGGCATCTGGTTCTGATGTTTTAGAAAATTATCAAAACTCATTAAGTCACATAAATTTCTCCTTTTTGATGATGACAAACTTTTGATCCTTTTATATTGTGTTCTCCCTGAAAATCAATATCTGCATTCTCAAATTGAGATACCTAATATAAAAGAACCTTGTAAAAGAACCATGTTATCACAACAGGTTATAAATCACACAGTATTAAAATTTCCCTTTTTTGGCACAATAAAACATGTGAAGTATGAAGTCTTAGGTAAAATCAATTATCGAAATCTCAAGGCCACTTGGGCATTAATAAAGCGACATTTAAAAGATAGAATACTCAGTTAGATATATGATGATAATTGGAGTAGTAATAAAGACAAGAGGTAGAGATTAATAGATCAAACAACCTATTCATTTAAAGGTCAACACAACATCACCCTACTTATGCTAAAACTAGAAAATACCATGTGCCCTGGGAACAGAAGGAAGGACTAGCAACTAATAAGTCCTATGGGAAAGAGGGAGGTGAAGGAACAAATGGGGAGGGATTAGTACCCCTAAGTGACACCACAAGAGTCTGCACTATGTCCCTTTCCCTGTGCAATTCTGCTTTTAACTTCATGATCTTGGCTTTTAACTCCCCATTCTTCTTCTTCAAGTTCATATGCTCCATTCAATAATTGATGTGGATGTTTTCTGGTACAGAAATATGGGATTCCTTCAGGCCAGCATTCTCCTCCTTCTTAGACCTCAAGTCAGCCCTAAGCCTTCTCACAGTGGTCCCTTCTTTAGTGTTAGGAATTAGAAGAGCATTGTCATCTAAGTCTCCTAACATATCCTTGACAATCTGCTACTGCCAGTTAGTAATAGGGATGCCCAACTCTTGGAAAACAGATCCTATCCAGAAATTATAAGGCAGTGAGTGTTTAGATTTGTCCCCTTTGCTAACCCTAGATATATGGTGTATCATGAGAATAAGTAGGTTAATATATTTCCTAGTGAGGAGGAGTTCCATGATAGTGAGGTCCAAGAAATTGGCCTCAGTCTTCTTTTATCCCCTTGAAATAATCATTTTGATAAAAATATCAAACAATAATTTATGCAAAGGAATCATCTCCCCACTTTGCACCCTTCTACTGAACTTAGCATCAGGATCATTAGAAAATTTTCTAGTGATTTCTAGGTCGGAAGAAAAACCAATTAGGTAAGGTCATTATCTCTTCACATAGTTGCACCATCCAATATTTGGAACCTTTAATAGAGATGCAATGAGAGAAACAATTAGCTTAAAGGTCACACCTTTGACCTTACTCACAATCTATTCAGAGGTACCACCATCATTGATATAGAACTTGAGAAGTTATTTCTTAGAACTCATCCTTCATTGATTACCCTAAACAAACAGATCAGCCCACCTCAAAGCATGCACAATCCTCATTAGTTCCCCCATAGTATCATCACCCATGCAAAAAATGATCATTTTCTTTGATAATGACCCTTTTTTGAAAATTCAGAATCCTTTTAGAGCTGGCCGGAGAAGGATTTTCTACTTCACTAGTAGTATTAGAAATTGTGTCCTCATCCCTCATAGAAACTATGTGAGAGTCAGGATGAATGTTTTTCCCTTTGTCCTGAAGGGATATTTTCAAAGGAATAGGTGCCGATATTGGTTTGGTTAGGGTAGAAGAATCCTTCCATTTTCCCATTCTACTTATGCCAGCCATATCATCCTTTTTAATATCAGTAACGATAGGTACACTGGGTGGTCTAGTTCTAGAAGGCACTATTCTAGGCTTTTTGGAGGCAGCAAGTAGTTGTTCATCCAGTGCCCGCTTTCGGCTTCTTGTTATTCTTGGGGTAGATGCAGGGAAAAGAGTAAGAGAAATAAGTTCATTTTCAGGAATGGGAATGGTTTCTCCAGATGCCTTCTTTAGCCTAAGCCTAGTTCTTTTAACCAAGAAAGAGGCTAGGGGCATATCATCCTCATCAGGGGAGTATTTATCATCTTTCTTGTACCCGTAAGTCTGCCCTTCAACAACTTTAAAGAGCTCGTCTATAGGAACAGGTTCCTCAGAAGGTTTCTCTCCTTTATTCCCCTTACTTGTGGCATCTTTCTTAACACCCTCAACATTCACCTCAGTCAGAACTTTAGGTCTGTCTTCTTCATCTGCGATCCCTTCAGTCACTTCCTCTACCATGTTATCAATAATTTCCCTCCACCAAATGGTTCCCCCACACCAAGTGCTTCCCTCTTACCAAATGGTTTATGCTCATCTACCCTAGCACCCTCAATAGTTTCACTAATATTTTGATTTAAAGGTGCCTCAATCTCTTCATTACTTATAGTTCCCTCGATATTCTCCAGTGCTCTCCAAAACAAATATTCCCTTTTCACTAATATCCTCTACTCTGCTAGATTCCCCCTCACTTGAAGCCAAGGGAGGAATAGGTACAGTTCGTGGTTTAGTAGTTGAGATAGAATTAGGGCTTACAACGTGTCCCACTCCATCTATGCTTATTTGGATGATTTTGGGGATTGTGTTTTCTTTGCAGGCAACCAAGGGTCCAAAAAATTAGGCCCTTTCTTGAGAATTTCTAAAGGGGATAGGCTTATATGAAGTCTCTTAAAAACTTTCTCCCACGAAGGAGATGTGTCAAGAGAATTAGGTTTAATAAGAATTAGGAGAAAATAGGGTGTGGGGTATGGTGATGGTGAGGCTGGGTAGTAAAATGGTTGGCCAAACTCAACATCATTAAGTGATGAAGAGTTGGAGGATGATGAAGGGGAGTTTGAGGGAGTGTTGGATGCATTTGAGGAAGCCATGGAAGATGAATCTTTTACTTTTCCAATGAAGGATCAGATAAACGTAATGAGTAGAAACTGAGATGCTTTGGACTAGTTATATAACATAAGAATTTAAGGGATAATGGACGAAGTTGTAGATGCCTTGCATATTTTAACTCCCAAGATGAGTAGAGCTTTAGGGATGATGGGCGTGACAGCCTATAGAGGTCATGATGAACTAGAGTTCTTTTTTCAAAAAAAAAGTGCGACAAAAAAGAGTATTTGTAACTGATAAGGAGCGTACACGTGCACATAATATATGTTTCAATTTTAGCTAAATATGTGATAAAGTACGTACCTCAAATCTTGGTTATTTAAGATCAAATTAACAGTCCACCTATTTCCTTCCTTCCTGTAGAAAATAATACACACATATTGCATGCGTATTCATCAATTCAATAGGCATAGTAATATATAATTAAATATACTGAATTGAGCAATTAATTAATTAATCTTAATTAAAACTATACGCTAGTCTTTAGCCAATCATGGAAGGATACTCATATGATCCTAATCACCCCTAGTTCCAACCTGTTCCTCCAAAAGGTTCCCTGACTAGTGCCTTAGTGAAGATGTCATCTATCTTCTTGTCCATGACACAAAAATTCATAGAGATCAACCCATTTTCCATATTATCTCTGAGGAAGTGATGTCTAATGTCAATGTGCTTAGTACTCTTGTATTGTACAATATTCTTGGCTATGTTGATTGCACTTATATTGTCACAAAAATAGAAATACACCCCACATCAACTCCAAAGTCACTTAGCTATTGTTTGATCCAGAGAAGTTGGGCACAACAAGAGGCTGCAACAACATACTCAACTTCGTCTATAGATAAGGCCACAGAGTTTTGCTTCTTTTGTGGCCTAGGAAACCAAACATGATCCTAGGAAGTGATCCATTCCCGTGGTACTTTTCCTGTCTACTAAGTAACCAACATAGTCAGCGTCCACAAACCCCACCAAGTCAAAGTTTCTCCCTTTAGGATACTATAACCCTAGGTCAGTTGTTCCCTTTAAGTATTTTAGCTTCTTTTTTACTGTTTTGAGGTGAGATTCCTTAGGATTTCCTTAAAACCTAGCACACAGACTTATACAAAAAACTATGTCAGGTTTGCTAGCATTGAAGTAGAGCAATGATCCAATTATTCCTCTATAAAACCTTGTTCCATATCTTTGCCAGTTTTATACATCAGAAGTTTTGTTGATGGAGCAATGAGAGTATCATTTGTCTTAGCATCCTCTATCTTGAATTTCTTGATCAGTTTGTTCACAAACTTCTACTAGTGAACCATGGCTCCAGTAGGATTTTGGTTTATTTGCAAGCCTAGGAAGAAGGTTAGTTCACCCATCATGCTCATTTCGAATTCCTTGCTCATCATCTCAGCAAAATCTTTTGTAGCTCCTTTTCTGTTCCTCAAATAATGATATCATCAACATATACCTGCATAATGAGCACACTGTTTCTTTTGTTTTCAGAAGAGAGTGTTTTCAACTTTACCTCTTATATATCCATGGCTTAGAAGAAACTTGGACAATCTTTCATACCATGGCCTTGGAGCTTGTTTGAGCCCATAGAGAGCTTTATCAAGCTTGTAGACATGATCAGGAAAATCTAGGTTCACGAAGCCAGGAGGCTTCTTGACATAAACTTCTTCTTTTAATATTCCATTGAGGAATGCACTCTTAACATCCATTTAGAAGATAATGAATTCCATATAGGCTAAAAAGGCTATTAGGAGCCGTAATGGTTCTATTCTGGCCATTGATACAGAGGTCTCATCATAGTCAATTCCTTCTTCTTGATTGTATCCCTGGAGCCACCAGTCGAGCCTCGTTCCTTGTAATTTTTGCTCGCTTATCAAGCTTATTTCTGAATACCCATTTTGTCCCAATGATAGTTCTATATTTTTCTTGGGAACCAGGTGCCATACTTTTTTCTTTAAAACTGATTGAACTCCCCTTGCATTGCTAGTATTTAATTTGCATCATGAAAAGCTTCACTCACTTTCTTTGGTTCAACCAAGGATAAAAAGGTACTGAAGGCAAATAGACTCTTTAGCCCAGATTTGGTAGTTATCCCAGGGCTTAGGTTAGTGAGGATATTATCAATGGGATGAGATCCCTGATATTATATCCTTTTGGGTCTATCCCTTGGATTTCATCAGCTGGATTATTCCTTTGAGGTGTTGCCTTACTTCTTTCCTTTGCACATTCTGCTCTATTTCCTTACTCATCTTTGGATTTAAGGGGTTCAGCTTCAGTCTTGGAAAAAATTCCGTGCACACTTTCCTCAACACAATTTATTCTTTTGTTTAATACCCTAAATGCCTTTCTATGCTGGGAGTAACCAAGAAAGACTCCTTCATTAGTTTTGGGGTTAAATTTGCCTAAGGAATTTTTGCCATTATTATGTATGAAGCATTTACAACCAAAAGCTCTAAAGAGAAAGACCTTGGGTTTTCTACCTGTTAGAAATTCATAGGGAGTTTTCTCAAGCAAAGGTCTGATCATGCTTTTGTTAATGATGTGGCAAGCATTGTTTATTTTTGCAACCCAAAATTGACTAGGTGTTTGTCTAGCTATTATCATGGTTTTATCCATTTCCTCCAAAATCCTATTTTTTCTTTCTACTACCCTATTTTTTTGAGAAGTTCTAGGGGTAGAGAAATTGTGGTTGATACTTAAGTTTGCATAATATTCATCAAAGTTTTCATTTTTAAATTCAGTTCCATGGTCAGACCTGATGGAGGCTAAATGGTTGCCAAGTTTCATTTCTAGTCTTTTGGTCACGACAACAGATGCTTCAAAGGTATTTTTATTAGATGAAAGAAATGCAGTCCAGGTAAATCTAGAGTAATGATAGACTAAAACAAGGACATACCTTTTGCCTCCGCAACTCTTGACTCTTATAAGCCCACACAAATCCATGTGGACTAGTTCAAGGGACCGAGTTGTGCTTGCATGTTGCTTCAATTTGAATGAGGATATTGTATATTTCCCTTGAGCACAAGAAGGACAACATTTGTCGTCATTGAACTTAGCATTAGACAGGCCTATTACCAGTTTTTTGAGGCAAGCTTGTTGAGTGTTTCAAGACTTACATGTCCAAGTCGTTTGTGCAATAAGAGAGGATCACTTTCAATAGCACTAAGGCAGATGGGATTCTTCTTGGGACTCTTTTCTATATCAGTAGTATATACATCTTTGTACAGTAAGCACTGTTTCTCTTGTTTCTAAATTGATTACTTCAACACCTGTAGAATAGAAGGATACCTTGTGTTCTTTGTTACACAAATGTGATATGCTGAGCAGATTATGACCAAGTCCATCCACATGATAGACTTTTTCAATTTATTGATCCTTTGAGTCTCCTATCTTTCCAACACCTATGATTATTCCTTTCTTTCCTCCTCCAAAGGCCACTTTCCCACTTTTTTCTTCTGTGAGTGAGAGGGATTTCATCTTTTTTCCTATCATATTTCTTGAGTTTGCTTGCTTCATCTCACTTTCACCTGTGAGAATCAGAGATTAGCTTTAAGAACCTATACTACCTTGGGTCCTTTCCGTTGATCAAAGGGATGAATAAGATTTCTGACTTAGTCCAGTTTGGTAGGTTATAGGTTAAAACCGTTCTTTCAGTGAACAGATTCCGTTGAGGTGGTGCCTTCCTTTTAAAAGTTGAGAGGCTTCTTCTTTTGAACCTATTCCCTTTTTGTGGTGACTACCTAGTAGTATTCTTATTCTTTATGGTGTTTTTGTTTTTATCTTGACTCTTTTGATTCATTGGGCATTCAGTTCTTATATGTACAGTGTTACCACAAAAAGTACATAGTGTAGCCTGAACATTATTTGGTTTACCATATCCTATTCCATCCTTTTCACTATGTGTTCTACTTCCTAGGTAAGAGATAATCATCTGAGAGATGGTCCACTTTTTTGCTCTCTCTAGCTCGTACTTTGTTCTATCTAGGTCAGTACTTACTCTTCTAGCTTTTTTCCTTTCCTGGTACAAGTCATCTTTAACTTTCTTGTGTTTAATTTCACATTTTTCTTGTTCATAACTCATTTTTTGCTTGTTAGGCCTCCTACCAACAAGAGTTGCAACTTCAGATTTCAAAGAGATGATCGGGGAATCAAGTTTAGAGACATGTTCTTTGAGAGTAATTTTCTCTTTTTGTATTCATATTTAAGACTGGTTAGCGCACCTAGTAGTTGTTCCTTACTATCAATAAGACTATTGTAATTATCAATTAAGGTGGTCATTAAGGTAGTTAGTTTTCTTTTAGAAAAGGAGTCTAGTTTGCTTTTATGGTCAAGAATACTTACTTTCTTTTTTTTAGCTTCGAGTTCTCATTCAAGTTTTCAATAGCCATGAACGATAACGTCCTGGACAGCACCGGTCATATTAGACGCATACTTTGAGTTTCAAACAAAAAGAGCCAAGACATAATCGATTTCAAGGAACCAAATAAATCCCTACATGGCGTGCATGAGCACCAATCAAAAGGATCCCGAGTTTGGAAGATAGCTTGGGTGACATTTGAAGACATGAAGGGTTTTTTGGGAGAGACTTCAAACTTAAGGAGTTAATTTGTAATTTGGAGTCACTTTTGGACTCATGTGTAAATAATCAATATTCTACTAGTATAAATACTAGGTCTTTCAAATTTAAAAGGAATTTTGGTCATTTTGTTGATG